>JABXWE010003872.1:0-21717 GCA_014611495.1 Limonius californicus
GAAAAACCCTTGAACCTGATTTAGCCTACGTATATAACGAATCTTTACCGTCAACTTCGAATTCTTGTAGTCGTAGACATGTAGCCGTTGTGAGTGAGGTGAATTGTTGGAATTGTGGGGTCAAAGGTCACGTAGCCAATGGATGCCCTCAACCCTTAAACAAACGTTGTTATCGTTGCGGAAAAATTGGGGTTACGATGCGGACATGTGATAGGTGTAGTAGATCGGGAAACGCCAGAAAAGGCCGATAGAAGATCGAGTGTCTGACCTCTTACCTACAAAGAAAATCTTGATCGATAATTCCACCGTGATGTTAGATTTTTTATTCGCTCAACTACAAGGAGACGAACGTCCTTACCTGGAGGTAGAAGTTTTTGGAAAAATTTTATGGGGATTGTTAGATTCAGGGGCTAATCAAACCATTTTAGGTCGAAAAGGTTGGGAGCTTTTGGGAAATCTAGGATTACCATTGGGGAAATCTCCAACTCAAGCTTGTACTGTGGCAAATGGGGAACTTTGTGTTGTGAAGGGGGTGGTTTTACTTCCCATAAGTTTGAGGGGGAAAGTAAAAATTTTTGAAACTTTAGTTATTCCTTCGTTGCCGCATACTTTGATTTTGGGGATAGATTTTTGGAAACGAATGGAAATTGTTCCAAATCTTCGACAAAAAGAATGGCACTTTGAAAACTCGTCGGAAACTTTCGATGATGCTATAGTGAGTCATTCGGATTTAAATGGGGAACAATCGTTAGCCTTGACTAAATTGTTAGATGAAAAATTTTTGAAGATGAGTGAAGGGATAGGTTGCACTACGCAAGTGGAACATCGCATAAAAACCACAGCCGAGCCAATTAAACAAAGATATTATCCTGTGTCTCCGGTTATCCAAAAACAGATTGATATGGAATTAGATAAGATGTTAGCTGAGGGGATCGTAGAACCTTCAAATTCTCCTTGGGCTTCACCAATCGTTTTAATCAAGAAACCAGATAATAGTTATCGTTTTTGCGTGGACTACCGAAAATTAAATGCGGTAACAGAACGAGATGCATACCCGTTGCCTTATGTTTCGGATATCTTAGATAAACTGCGAGATGCAAAATTTATGTCGTCACTGGACATCAAGTCTGCGTATTGGCAAATACCGATGGCCGAAGGTTCAAAAAAATTTACAGCTTTTGTCGTACCGAACCGAGGCCTTTATCACTTTAATCGTCTTCCATTTGGCCTTCACAATGCTCCCTCAACTTGGCAGAGATTTATTGATAACGTTTTGGGTCCAGAGCTGCATCCGTATGTTTTTGCGTATCTAGATGATGTCATTATTGTTACGGATACTTTTGAAAAACATTTGAACATTTTGGAAACCGTTTTCGATCGCATAAAAACTGCTGGACTGTCTCTTAGTCGAGAAAAATGTAAATTCGTTCAACCAGAACTTAAATACTTAGGGTATATCGTGGGGAAAAATGGCTTACATGTGGATCCTGATAAAGTAAAAGCTATCTTGAACATTCCTACTCCGTCGAATATTACTGAAGTACGAAGAATTTTGGGATGGCGTCTTGGTATCGCAGATTTGTACCGAACTTTTCAGCAATCACTGCTCCTTTAGCGAACCTCTTGAAGAAAAAAGTGAAATTTATATGGTCAGAGGAGTGCGAGCTCGCCTTGAAAACCGTCAAGGAATTTTTAGTTTCTGCGCCAGTCTTGACATGCCCTGATTTTAACAAGCCTTTCGTAATACAAACAGATGCTTCGAGTTATGGTTTAGGTGCTGTTTTAAGTCAAGAATATCCTGAGGGGGATAAAGTCATTAGTTATATTAGTAAATCCGTCAACAAAGCTGAACGACATTACACTACCACTGAATTAGAGTGTTTAGCAGTATTGTGGGCAGTAGAAAAATTTAGGCCGTATATTGAAGGGTCACATTTTAAAGTTATTACAGATCATTATTCATTGGTGTGGCTGAATAATTTGAAGAATCCTAGTGGAAGATTGACTCGGTGGGCCGTTAGGTTACAACAATATAGTTTTGAAGTGGTTCATCGTAAGGGTAAGGATAATGTAGTTCCTGATGCGCTGTCGAGATCAGTACCGATGTTGGATGTTGTTGATGTTGAGATTTCCGATAAGGATAAATGGTATCGGAAGATGTGTAAATTAGTGGTTGGAAATCCAAAGAGGTATGCTGATTGGCGTGTGGAAGAAGATAAATTGTATAAACGCGTAGAAAATTCTTATCCAGGCTTAGATGATAATAGCCAAGCGTGGAAAATTGTTGTACCTAATAGTCAGCGTAGAGAAATTATTCGTCAGAATCATGATGTTCCCACAGCAGCTCATTTAGGAGTTACGAAAACAGTCGCTCGTATTTCTCAACGTTATTATTGGCCAAAATTGCGTTATAGTGTTGCTAAGTATATTCGTTCCTGTTCCGTTTGTATTAGTCACAAGGTAGAGCAGAAGAAACCCGTAGGACTGATGGTTGGTAGACCGCAAATTACGAAACCTTAGGAATTAATTTCAGCAGATTTAATTGGTCCTTTGCCTCGCTCAAAGCGTGGTTACTCATATATTTTGGTTGTCGCCGATTACTTTAGTAAATTTTCGTTAGTTTTTTCTTTGCATTCTGCTACTACTCCTGCCATCATTAGACATTTGTAGAAGGATGTATTTTTATTGTTTGGGGTGCCGAAATATATTGTCGTTGATAATGGAGTACAATTCCGAAGCAAAGAATTTAAAAATCTGACTGATAATTATGGAGTTCAAGTCAAGTTTACTGCATTATACCATCCGCAGGCCAATCCGACAGAGAGGGTTAATAGAGTTTTGAAAACTGCAATTTCATCATATCTTTCTGATAATCAACGAGACTGGGATAAATATTTATCAAAAGCTGCTTGTGCTTTACGAACTACGAAACATGAATCGACAGGATTAACGCCGTATTTTATCAATTTTGGACGAGAAATAAAATTGGATGGAGACAATGTTGAGGACAACAATGAGGAATTAGAAGAAGACGAAGATGTCGAGATCAAGCGTGATGTAGCCAAGATTCACATTCGATCTAAAGAGTTTCGGAAGCTTTATAAGAACATACACATCAGATTACTGAAGGCCTACGAGAAAAGTAAGAAGAATTACAACTTACGCCGTAGGGATGTTAGTTATTTTCCTGGACAAATGGTTTGGCATCGGAATAAATTGTTATCGAGTGCGTATAAGTATTACTCCGCCAAGTTAGCTCCGAAGTATGTTGGACCCTTTAAGATCAAGAAGAAACTTTCTCCTTGGACTTTCGAATTAGTGGATATGGATGGTCGTTTTAAAGGAAATTGGCACGCAAAAGATCTAAAGGCACACCATGAACCTTCGTCGGACGATGACTAGAAATTTTAGGGTGGTTGGTTGGGCATTGAAGGGAAGGTCACAAAAAGGGATTTTTCATCTATTTCTTTTCCCTTATAGGATTCTAGGGTGGTTGGTTGGGCATTGAAGGGAAGGTCACTATATTCAGGCATTTACATCTCGTCTTTGAGCTTTTCTCAGTTGATTGATTGATCATTTGATTGGTTAGTGGTTGGTTGACGTTTGGTGGATTGTCCGGTTAATTGGTTGGTTTGATTGGTTGGATAGTTAGTTGGTAGTTGGTGGATTAGCCGGATGATTGGTTGTTGTGTTGGTTGGTGGATTATTGGTTGGTTGATTGATCAGTTGGTTAGCTGGAGAATTGTTTGATTGTTGGTTCCTGTGTCGGTGGTTGAGATTGAGACTTTAGTTGGTTCGATTCCTAGTGTTGATGTTAGCAATGATCCCTGAACGGTTAGGTTGGCGATGTGTGTAAATAGTTGTGTTTCGTGTTGGATTGTGGATTTTCGTTGGGGGTTTTTCGATTGATATTTGTTGGGGTTGGGTTTATCTTCAGTATGTGGGTTGGGCGTCGGATGTTTGGATTGCTAGTTAACTACTTCTTTTCCTGAATTGTTTTTGATCTTTCATTTTCTCGTGTTGGCAGTAGTGTGAATCTTCGAAATATTTTGGTGGGGGTGAGGGGGGGAATTTGTAACGTTTCTTACGCCTGATTTTTAGACAACTCATTTTGCGTATGGTGTTATTCCCCAATTGTAGTAAAATATATATTTCGAAGCTGGGAGACCTGTTGAATTTTGGGCGAGTCCAAGTTTCAAATTTTGAGGGGAGATTTTTGGGATACGACAGTTGTACGTAGTTCGTTGTCGAAGATACTACGATTCTTTTCTCTGGAGGTATTTTGTGTCGTAGATTCAAATTAGTCATTACTGACAGGAAAGTTTATTCCATTCTAAAAGTCTACGCCACTTTAGAGTTTTGTTTCTTCGTTTGGAAGTAATCAACTCAGGAAGTTTTCCGATATTATTTACCACAGTGAGGAAGCTAGTATTCATGCCAGAATAAAGCAATCTGGTGAGTTTTTATTTCACGAACTTTTGTCTTGTTCCGTTCTCTCGGATTTGTTTGCTAATTTTTGGTATTTTAAATAAATTTAGGCACGAAGTGTGGGGTAATTAATCCGCCCATACAAGAATTGAGAGTGATAACGATCTGGAAATTTACATTTCACGGAAATTCCGAGCTATTTCGTAGTGTACATCTGGATTTCTTCAACACCTGTATGGAGGTCGCATTCCATAGATAAGAAACCATCGTTGAAAAAGGGAAGTGCAAATTTTGATTTCGCATTATAAATTGATTTACTTATAGCGTGTTTCAATGTCGTAGAAATAATTAATTGTGTATTATTATTACTCGTCATAGATTTTATAACGTTATGATATTGTGGGAATTAATATTTTTATAATGATTTTGTAATAGGACGGCAATGTTACGTGGTTTTGATATACAGGGTACTCCAACCGTCGTGTATTATTGCGTCTTGTAGTTCACTTGGGTTTTATTAATTTTATTGTTTAATTTATCGCCATACGAACCGTAGAGATCTCTCCGTAGGTATGCGTTCTGCTTATTAAGTTTATCAATGTATATATATGGTTCTAGACACGCAATAATTATCTAGGGTTTGTGTGAGTCTTACGTTCAGCAGAGTAATTGTGTACTGTACGTAAAATTGGCTTCTCTAACGTTGTTATGTTTTATGCAAAACCGATACATGGGGGATTATTTGCTGAACATTAAATTTATTTATTTGCAATTTGTCTTTTCATTTACGCCGGTAATTTTGAAATTGAGATCAAAGAGAGAACTACTACAAAAGGAAAGGTAGGTGAATGCTGGACCAGAGAATCCGACTTTTCTAATTTGTTAAATCTAGGATTGTGTTAGTAATTTTGAAGTCGGTGGCGCCTAGTATTTTTTATTTTATTGGAACTCAGCCCATCTTCGATTGAGTTCACCGGGATACTAACATAATCAAATTTGGTAATTCATCTACAGAGCAGTGGTGTAGTAAGAAGAAGAGTTTGGATTTTTTTTCGCTAATATTTTTGGTATTATTGTAGTGTGAAATTAATTAGGCGTCACAAACTTCCCGACGAATCATGCAGTGTGTCCAGACTACTCCTAGAGATTCCTTCTTCACAAGTGCTTGTAAAGTGTTATATCTAAGAGGCATGGCTTGAGCTCCATCGGTGCAAATTCCAATACAATTCTTCCATTGCAAGTTTGCGCTTACAATAGCTTCATTGGTATTCTGAACAACTCGACAGCAATTGCTCTTCCTTGTATAGGCTTGCAAACTAGCAATTTTTCAACTATTGCAGCTCCTTGATATAGCAAACCAAATGAGAATCGTTACTGATGTCTGCTGCTTCATCAAGTTGTACAGCAAATAATTTTCCAACTAACTCAGATTCACGCTGTTGCTGAATATCCACTGATATATCGCAAATTTTATCTTTTGACAGAGGAATATTCTGGAGTTGTTTAGCGTAGCTTTCACCAAATATTGTCTCTACCATGGCTACGGCAGCTGATAAAATTAGTTGCTCTGCACTCGTATGTGGCCTCTTGGATTTGGCTATTTCATAAGCCACTTTGTATGATGCCAATAAAGCTTTGTCATTTACTGTAAGAGCTTTGTGGAAATTTGTCTTCTGTTTCCCGAAAGATCTAACTTTCTCTGCAAACAATTCACAGGGCTTATCGACATATTCTTTGTGCAAAGTTTCTAAATGCCTCTTCAATTTAGTGGGTTTTATGCTATCTGCAGTCAAAATTTTGAGGCAAATATCACATTGAGGTTTTTCTTCACCACTTATTGCAATGCTTTGTAACAGTCCAACCCTTTTAGTCTAGGGGTTGGAGTGCTTTGGGTAGCTCTGGTCCAGTGCTCTTCTTTAAGACTAAAGAAACTATATAGCGGTAGTGGATTAAACACTTTATTATTTATATTTACATTAGTTAATTACATGCAGATATACACATACAGTATAGAATGTACTTATTTATTACTGAAACTAATTAATATTGTTTATTTACAATTAAATAAAATGAATCTTCAAGTTTAACATAATTTTCTTACCAAACTTAATACCTTGTTTACCTATACAACAGGATGAAAATAATATAAATATTAACAGGGTCGAAAGCACTTAATACAGGAATTATATTAGTACAATTACATTAAATAATCAAATAACGGAGTTTATGGGCCCAGCGTGGTATGCAACCCAAATTGCATGCAACCAAAATCTAGGGAATACAAATTTTACGACAGCACGTGGAAATCAACTAGGTTAGTTTTGCACACCTGGTGTTCCTGTAATAAACTAATTAGCGTGTAATCGAAATTTACATGTGCGGGCAATTGTTGCTTTTCCAAGCGGGCTGCACTCTCGTGCTATCGGCCGTCCACGGCCAGTATCTCGGTGTTTCGGAGTGAAATCAACTTACGGAATTATAACCTGGAAGTTGCTGCTATGTCCACTTGCGTGAAATTTGACTGGGGGCCAACAGGTGAGTACAATTTAGCAAGCGTATTTTAGCTCGTACACTCCCTTAGTTAATCTTCGCACCACTGTAATGGTTGAGGAAAATATGGAATTTAACGTAGGATTGGTGATAGGGTTGAATCGGATATTAAAAGGATTCTTTTAAAGCTTAAGGCTACAAAACCCTACGTATAAATTTGCTAGCTCCGTTGAAAAGGGGAAAACAACCCCTAAGCTACTGAGAAAACGAATTATACCTTTAATAATCTTCTCTGAAGTTTAAGTAATCAATAAAAATTAGGAATATGACCCCAGTTCCTATTTCAAACCAAACTTTTCGACTGGTCCTATATACAGCGTAAGTTCACAAGGAAATAACCCAAGTGATTTATGCTAGATATATATTCACACACTTCGCTGACAACAATTCGTAGCTCGAATTAAAAAAGGGCAAAACGACCCCTAAACAACTGAGCGAACGAATGTTACACGGGCGGGCTTGACTTTGCAAACCAACTGTAGTTGACTGGGATTTAAAAAAATCTTTACTTTGACTAGCACAGGTATTCTAACGGAATTGGATTTTTGGTTACAGGTAATTTAAACGGCGCGGCGTCTGACTGGATCTCGGTTGAAGTTCTTCCTTGACTGGATCTCGGTTGAAGTTCTTCCTTGACTGGCTCGGACTCAAGTTACTGGTTTTGGAGCTGGGGCTCGCCTTTATACCTTCCATTCCCATTCTAAAATGTTGTTAATAATTTTTATGTTGGCGAGGAGACCTACTGACGGTAGAAACAAGGTGGGAGGCGGGTACCAATCTTGAATCCAAGTGCCACCAGCGCTTTTATGTTACACTACGCGGTCACAAAATTTAATTTTTAATTTATTTATACCGCGCACTGGACACTTCGTTACAGCTTGTAAAACCAAAGTTTAAGTATGCTTGGTCATGTTTTCGTGTTTTTGATTATATAACAGGATTAGCACTAGTACTGGGCATTTCTGATGTTGTAAAAGCTTTTTCGTCTTTAAGCTTACGTTTGCTTTCAATTAAAAATCTGTCTATATTTACTAAAAGTTTACATAAGTATACAATAATTTTTTTCAGCGTTAGAACTCCAACTGACAAAGTCTCTTATGTAACACAGGCACAACGATACAACTAACAACGGACGCGCTGCCGCTGCTTTTATAGTCGCGTATTTTAAAATCCAGAAAGTTCCAGACGTATGGGTATCTGCCGCGAACATTCAGCTGACAGTAGATCAGGTGATATAAGGCGCGGCTGCACCACATCGACAGCGTGGCCAATGTCCCAAATCGAGTGAAATAAGTTCCTGCGAATTGGCTTATTCTCTTCTATCTTATATTATGCAGGGGGCGCAGAATTATTCAAGGTAAAAAAGGGAGGCGCGAAATGCGAAAGTTTGAGAACCGCTGGTTTATGGGAAGGTTGCATCTTTCGCACTCCTGGCTGGCGTGGTTCATTAGCGTTTCTTCCGGATGTTTTCTGTTTCTTCTTTTAATATTTTTTCTAACATATTTTCCTAGATTTTTTTCAATAGTTTCAATAGGTACTGTTAATCCAGCTTCTCCTAGATATTTTATACATTCTGGCGTATTGCCGTCATTTCTTCTTAGAGTGCTTTATCTCTTACGAGACGTAGCAATCTTCTCTTCTATGCCTGTGTTGCGCGTTTAGAGTGTCACAAACATACAAGACCTACAGATTAACGTGGGCTCCAAACCACAGGAATCGTAAACACTTCTACTCCAGAGAAGATGTAATAGGCAGAATACCTCGCTGGTTTGCCATTGCCTTGCGAGAGAGAACGGTCGTTAAAAATCCGATGTTCCGATACTGGGAATTGAACCCAGGACCTTCAGCGTAGAAGTCCAACGCGCTAACCTCAAGCCCACGGCCGTCTCTTTGCCGTCATTTACAGATGCTTTATCAAGCTTTACTTTTCTGATAGTTTCAAGCAATTCGTCTTTGATATTTCCTCCTTTATTTCTTCGTTTATATTACTCACCAATCTCTAATTGTTCCTTTTCTTCTGTCACCATACTTTTATTTAATTGCGCGGGCACATTTTCCTTTTAGACGTGCTTTTCAGTATTTTATACAACAGCTTTTGATTATTGTTGTAGTTGTTTCCATTTTCATACCCAAAATTTCCTGTTCTTGTATTTTCTTTCGAATTACTGCCTTTTTAGCTACAATCCTTGTTTGCGGAATTCATAATCCTATATCTTTTTCGTCTGTAAGTATTTTTTCCATTTAGTTTCCTTGTCATTCACTAACATTTTTAGTTCCTTATTCTACCAGGATGTTTGTTCCTCATGTGTATTTTTCGTTTCCTTCCCACGTATTTGTTTAGCTGCTGTAATTAATATGTTTTTCAATAACTCTCACCCTTATTCCAGCGTTTTATGTTGTTTATGTTTTTTGTTAGTGACTTCTTTGTATTTTACTTGGTTTGGAGAGTCTTGGAGTTTAAACGCTTTTATTATGACACAAGTTTTATTGTCTACTAGCCTGTTTTGTGCGGGGTCCATTCTCATCTTGGTGGTCACTAAATAGTTGTCGCTTCCTATTTCTCGCCTCTTCTTGTTATAGTAACCTTAACTATTGTTTTATGCTTATCCTGGATAATAAAGTATTCAATTTGATATTTCTCGTCTCTTGATACTAGATGTCTTTTATACTTATGCATCTCTTGGTGTTTATAACACATATGGGTGATTTTTAAATTATTATTTACGCAGAATTAAGCACATTTTTGCCGTTTCCGTTTTTTGAGTTTTCTCCGTATTTTGCTATAGCTCGTTGAATTGTTACCTAATATGCCGTTTAAATCTCTCATAATTATTAAACTTCCCTTTGCCCTATCCACTGTCTTTTGCATTTGTTCGACGAATTGTTTTTTTTTAACTTCGTGTGCGTTGTTTGGTCTGTATGTCTTTACAATGTCTATTGTCTTGTGTTTCTCGAACTCTATTTCCACATACAGAATTGTATCTGATACAAATTTCCATTTTTTATCTTATCTCCCCAGTTCTTATGTATAACATATGCCACACCAGCACTGCCCTGTGCTTGCGTCGCAACTTCACTGTATATTAAAATGTGATAATTCTGTACCTTTACTATCCATCCTTTCGTTTTCGTTTCGGTTAAACTGAGTATTTCTAATTTGTATTTATTAAATTGCTTAGAATTGCCAGTTCTTTTGCGTAAATTCCTCTTACATTTTAAGCACCAATATTCCCATACCTTCTCATAGTTTGGATCTTCTATTAGTATTTTGACTGGGGTTTACGTGTTCCAAGTTTAGCTGAGTCTCAATCACATTTTTGTCCATCTATACTAATCTTTCCTCCCTTTCTATACGACTCATTTTTCGACTTGGATTTTTCGCTTCTCTAACATTTGGTCATTTTCGGAATAATATATTTTAGAACCTTTTATTAGTCCTTTCCTGATTGGCGTTTTACTTTTCGTTATAATTTTTGAAATTCTGTGGTGTTGATACTCGCATTTGCTACACCCTGCGACAAAGTCCAATTATAGCCCTACTGTAATATACCCCAAGATTTCACCAAGCGGGTAATTTAGTACGTTTGAGTGGCTTGAATTTAAATTAAACGTAAATTTGCATAATTTTATTTTATGGGGTGGCAAACGCTTTATATTACTGCATGATCCCTGGGGGTGAAATGCCTTCAGATAAAACTATCAGACCTCAAAAACGCGTTTTTATGCTTGGCTGAAAAATCTAAAAAGCATTGAAAGTGTTAACCCGGAGAATCAAAAGTTGCAGACTTGAAAGGAAACTTTCAATCGATGCAACCTAATTCCTTACAGAGCTCCACTAAAAAGTAATCAAGTTAAATTAAATCCAGTCATGTCGTGAAACGAACTAAGCTTCCGTTTCGAATGAAATAGCTTACTCTTGATGACAGTGGAAATCGGAACCAAGTCAATCTTCTAATTGTTTCCAGTGAAATAGTTACTGAGGCCGCTTGCGATAATTATTGAATTTTATCCGTGACTAAATTTCCTTTGTGAGTAAAAGCAGCTTAAGTTCTCGTAAAAGCTTCGATAAGTACCTATTTTAAAGCAACATTTCAGGTGTAATCTGTGTTTATACCTACAATGTGAAGAACTGAATTTTCTCTCTTAAGTTTTCTTTTTTTTATAAAAAATCGTGGAGTTGCCAAAGGCAACTCCAAGATTCCCATCCCACCCAGCTTACCCCGGCTCAGCACATTTTGTGCTATTCACAGGTCTAACATGCCCCACCCTTGAAAAAGCCCATGCCCCAGACACCACAAACACCCTGGGAAAGTGCAGTGCTCAGGATTCGAACCTGAGCGACTTTGGTAGAATAACTCCAAGCCAAACGCTGCGGCCATTACTCTACCGCGGTCCCCTCTCTCTTAACTAAATTTCTTCTCTCTGTAAGGATTATTGCAGCTTTCCTAATATTTTATTTGTCTCTAAAGTATATAATAGTTTTCTCTTAGATGTACAATTATTTCTCTCCTACATATAAACTGCTTTGCCTTAAACAATTTTTATATTTACCAGAGAATGTAATTGCGACAAGTTTTGTTAAACAAAGTGGTTACAAAGGTCGGATTTACCCACGTACAGTACTTATCAAACCAAACATGAAAGTCTTGTTTAACATATGTTCCAAAAGCAACTATTTCAGAGATAAAGGTGATTTTGTATTTGAATTAAGTTATTATTATTTGTTTACTGTACACAGTTGTATTCCGTACCATACCCCACGGGTACAAGCCCTTCTGTATCATCATCTTCATCATCCATTTTCTAGCCTGTTTCGGAGGCCACCCTTGCAGTTCTCCACTTTTTCTTATTTTGTGCTTCTGTATACCCCCATAGTGCAGCGTCTTTTTAAGATCATCCGACCTCATCATGGGTCTATCTCTGCTTCGACTTTCTCCACATGGTCTCCAACTTATGATCTTGTTACCCCATCCTTCTTGTTTTCTTAATGCGTAGCCGGTCCAGTTCCATTTCAAGCGTGCCACTTGTTCGACTATATCGACTACTTCTGTCTTCTCTGAAAGCCATTAATTGATTTTGAGGTCTTTCGGACTTATGTTCTGCATTTTTCTTTCTATTACTTCTTAATTGACACAGACTTTGTTTGAATGCCATCGTCGCACACGTGTTTTCCTGGATAACAGGCGGTGTTGTCAAATTGCCACCTGTGCCAGACAAATAAATACTTATATTCGCCTCACTAAATTTTCCCTGAAAAGTCCTGTTTTTGAGTAAAAAGTTACTAAAGTTAAGAGATTTAATAATTTATTGAAAGCCTGCAAGACAAATTTACTCAATAAATACAAGGTAATTGTGTAAACCCTTAGGCCTCTATCACGTCACAATTTCAATTTAATGCTCTATTTTAGCAATCGTTGTATATGTATACAATAACATTGCAATATTTAAGTGTTCTTAAATAACTTTAAATGTTAACAGATTATTAAAATTAAAAAAATGAAAAAACTATCAGATTATATTATTTGTTTTAAACAATCTTTCTAAACGGAATTCGTAGAGTTATATTGCCACAAATACTACAAGTAGTGTTCAATTTTAAACAGGAATGTATAAATGTGAAGTCAATTTCACTAACTAAATTATTTAAAGGTTGACCGTGACTTATCTTAACACATCCATGGCAATTGTTTCGCTATAATATTATTTTGACAGTTACACTTATGTTGTCGGAAAGTTCTGTTCGCTGTAGCATGGAACAGCACATAATAATCAAATTTCTTACGAATGAATGCGTAAATTCGACTGACATTCTTACAAGAATGTGAGCACGATACGGCGATAAATCTATTTCGAAAAGTTGGGTGCAGCTTCGGTTAATCGTAAAACCCTTATTTAGCCATACAGGCCGTGCTGAAGACACCATAAAAACAAGTTAAAGTATTGTAAGATGAATTCCAGGTGGATTTCATGTTTGTTGAGCGAAGAACACAAGCTGAATCGTTTGCAAACAGCTTCTTCTTTGCTGCACTGGTATGAGAAAGAAGTAGATTCATTTCTGGACTGAATTGTAACGACTGACAAATCCCAGCTACTTATTTTACTCCTGAGTCAAAACGTGGTCTCAGCCACATCACCAAAGTCAAAGCCAGCTAACACCGTGTTGTCAGCAAGCAAGGTGATGCCAAAATGTTTTGTTAATGTCCGTATAGACCCTCGTATGAAATGAATTAGAAAGGAAACGGAGAAAGCCTGGTTAAGGATCAATATTCAGAAAACAAAATACAGAGAATTTTTCTTTTTAGTATACATTGCCTATGTATACTTTTAAAAAGAACGCATCAATTACGCCTGTTGTGTAAGCAACCAACTATACAGACAACACAATCTAATTAATTCAAGGTAAAGTAAAGACGAAAAAGTGGAAATTCTAATGCGGTATCAAAATGGTAACAGCTTAAGAACTGTGAGAGACTTATTTTCACTAAAAAAGAAATAGTTTCACATTTTAATGTTTCCAAAACCTCGATATTTATAACACTAAAAGAAATTAAATATAAATCGTACAAATTTTCGAATCACCAACAACTATTCGATGAAGACATAGAAAAAAGAACAATCTGTTGTGAAACATTCTTTAATTTGCTGAATGAACATGAATACATTTTAAATAACATAGTTTTTAGTGATGAAGCAACTTTCACAATAAATGTAGAAGTCAATTCACAAAATTTTCGGAGTGTATTATAATTCCTCATCTATCCACTATCCAGTATCCTGATAAACTTATTTCTTAGATATTGATCCCCACTAACTACCATCTACAAAACTTAACTCACAGTCAATACACTGGGAAAGTTAACATATGGCTAGGAGTAGTTGAAAATAAGCTTATCGGTCCATATTTTATTGATGGTAATCTCAATACAGCCAAATTTTTAGAGCTATTAAAGAACCACATCATTCCGGCAATAAAAAACTTAAACATCGATGACTCGTGGTTTCAGATGGTTGGAGCCCCTCCGCATTCCACGAATGCTATAAGCAACTCTCTGAACGACAGGTTTCCAGGGCGTTGAATAGGAAGATTCAGTCCTATACAGTGGCCCTCGCGTTCTGCAGATTTGTCGCCCAATCATGTCTTTGCTTGGGGATATCTGAAATCAAAAATTTATACAAATATTCCAATACAAAGCATTGATGAATTAAAAGATCGCATACGAACTGAATGCAATAGCTTGAATCCCGACTTTCTTGCGAATGCTGTGCGCGCTTTTCAAAAACGTTTAGGTTATTGTTTAGAAGTAGAAGGTGGCCATTTCGAATACTTGTTGTAACTGTGGTTTTTATTTTCATTTCCGTTTTCTGTTATTGATATTTAATGTTTTACAATAATAATCGTCGTTGTTGTCCAACTCATTTTGGTTTACTTATTTAATATAAACACTGCATCAACATAACCTTCATACTAAAATAATTCACTATAGTGACGTTTGCTTCTGGTTTTTAGTTGCGGGTATAGTTGGTTGCCTACACAATAGGAGTAATTGACGCTTTCTTTTTAAAAGTATACATGGGCAATGTATACTAAAAAGAAAAATTCCCTGTATATGCTACCAGCAAGAGAAGATGTTATATTCTTTTGATTTTGCCGCTTCATCTAAATTTAAGTCTTATGTTAATTGCCACTGTGTAGCCAATTACTATAGTATTATTTCCCAAAGACAGTTTTAGTAGACCTTTTTCGTTATCATGGAGAAATGCCGATTATTATTTCGTCTACGCGCTTGAGCGTGGACGTTTGCTGGGAATTTCCTGCCTAATTAAATGTTAAATTATTCTAGAATTATTGAGACATACCGAAGAGAAAACTAAGGTAAAGCTTGCCAATGTATTACACAGTGATTGTTTTCCCCTGTTTATCAGTGTTTCGTTAATAACTAAGAACTGTTAAAATTCCCTTGTAATATTAAAAATGAGGCAACCTTCAGTTGCCCAGCGTTTCATTATTCGTTTAGCTTACAGTTTAATTATTTTCTGTAAACTCGAACGTCACTGGCTGCGCAGATCTGTGTAGTTAGTAAAATAAATGCAGCAAGCCAGGGCCGGCGAGCTTTTCTTGTTCGAACGTTCCAACTACCCTTGTATTAACCATAATTATTACCATTTTGAATGAAATCTTTGTTTTCGTATTATGTGTCGCCAATTTCAAACAGTAGAGCTTCCACGAGAACCTGCAATCAGCTGTGATTTGGAAGGTGGCGCCCGCTAATTTTGATCTACTCTGTACTCAACTAGATACGATTTCCCTCCCGTAAGCGTTTCTTGTGAACCACCCCTACTCCTCTGAGATAAGCCGAAGACCTTTTTCCATCTTTCCTGTTGCGGGTCGACGAAAAAGCTCGTTTGGCCCGTAACAACCAGTGGCAGAGGCAGCAAGAGATACAAATAGCTTCGCATCGGTTTGAAAGAATAGAACGTTTGAAGTATGTATGGGCAGTGTGTTAACAGAGGAAAATTACACGAGTGCAGACATACAAGCAAGAAAAACAGCCGGAAATAGATGCTATTACGCAATGCAGAAAACCCTTAAATCTCGCAATCTGGTCAGAGCGGCGAAACTAAAAATATACAAAACAATAATTAGGCCAACAGTTAGCTACGGTTCAGAGAGCTGGGTGTTAACAGAAGATGATAAAAATAAATTACTTACCTTTGAAAGGAAGATCCTACGAAGAGTGTTCGGACCAATAAACGAAGGAGGAGAGTGCCGAATAAGAAGGAAGCACGAAATAAAGCAATTCTACAACGAACCAGACATTATAGCCCGTCAAAAGCCGCCGTATAACATGGTGGGGGCATCTAATGCGAATGCCTAAAGGAAGTTCAGCAAAAATACTCTATGAGAGTAAACAAGAAGGTCGACGAAGAAGGGGGCGGCTAAGAAAAAGATGGGAGGAAAATGTAGACGAAGATATTAGGATGTTAGAAGTGAGAAGATGGAGAAACAAGGTCCAAGATAGAAAGAAGTGGAAATCTGTAGTGGAGCAAGCCAAGGCCCTATAAAAGGCTGAAGTGCCGAGAAAGAAGAAGGTAGACCCTCGTACAGTTAATGCAGACTATTGGTAAACACTTTTGCGTGATAAAGTTAAGCAGGCGATCAGGAACAAACTGAAGCAAATACAAAGTTCTGTTTGATTTCTTCAAGACAATGCTCGCTCGCCTATCGCTCCAAGAAGAATTGAAACTATAAACACACTTCAGAAGGAACTTCTTCCGCATGCAGCATAGTGCTATTGTTGCTCTATCGGATTTTATTTGATTTTATATTACTCGTAGTTTTAACAATGGCTGACCGATATATGCTACTAATGTTATATTTTCAGCAGTTGTATAAGGAATTTTGTACAGATCTGCACACCCGTATCAAAAATATTGTGTTCGGTTGTATTAAAAAATGAATGTTGTAAAACTTGAAAACCGAAGTGCAATAACATTCTTGGCAAAAGAAGGGAACGGGCCAAAAACTATCTATGGCAGGATGACGGCGACCTACAAAGAAGAAACGCCGTATTATGACAAGGTTTAATTTTGGTGTAAACAATTTTCGTTGGGGACGGGAATCCGTGATTCAATATCAGGTAGACCTTCAGATGCAACTAATGAAGAAATGTGCCAGAAAGTTGAGGTGCTGGAATTCGACGTTTGAAAGATGCAGCTATATCTTCCAGAGTTAGGAATTTCTGAGGGAGGCGTCGTTACCATTTTACACGATAAATTAGACTTGAATAATGTGCCAGAGTGGTGGGTCCCAAGGTTCCCGACTCCGAAACAAAAATAGCACCGTCAACAAATTTGCGACCAACAGTTGCCCACTTTAGAGAAGGATTCAGAGTTTCTGTCACGAATAGTGACCGATGACGAAACTTGGGTTCATTACTGGGATCCTAAGACGTATTAAGAATCTATACAATGGGTCCATAAGGGTTCTCCACCTACCAAGACATGTTGGACACAACCTCCTACTGGGAAGTTAATGGCGACAATTTTTTGGAAACGAAAGAATATTGTTGATCGAATATATGCCAAGAGGGATTACATTTACTGGAGAAACTTATACCAATACTCTAAAAATCTAAGAAACGTCATCTGTGAAAAACGCCAACATTTGCGTCAGGAAAACATCATGCCTTTGCATGGTAATGCACGGGTCCACAAGGCTCGAAAGTGCTTGTTTTAGAGAAATGCGGTTTTCAGAAGATAGATCAACCACCTTGGGGTCTCGGCTTCAAATCGTCTAATGATAGTAGGTAGAATGCCAAATCTTATATAACATAGTAGAAGCAAGCCCAGAGAAGTTAAATCCGGTGATTGCGATGGTTACTCTAGCACAACCAACGCTCTTCACTTACACTATTTCTGATCCGTCTGTAGAATAGAATTTTGTAGTCGAGTTAAAGTTAACTTTTTGTTATTTCATTTCATTACAATAATTACTTAGAGGGCTGGCTCATAAAGGCTTTATATATTAATAATATATATATATATATATATATATTGCGATGTAATGTTATAAGAAATAATTATTAAATATCGTTTTCCAACTTTTGGTTATATAAATGAAATATAAAAGCCCCACGTTGGCTTGCGTCCTAAATATATGCGGTGTAATTTGTTATAAATATAAATAAACAAATAGCCCCACGTTGATGGTGCCATAAATATATCCTATGAATTATTATAAAACTACATAATTCAAAAGCCCCACGTTGACAATCCATAAAGAATGCTATGTAATAAGTTTATAAATAATTGATAATTAAATTACATAATCGCCCAACTTCGGTTAGCTCAAAATTAAGAATTTCTATGTAATGTGTTATAAAAATAAATAAATCTTCACGTTGGTTGCGCCAATAAAATAAACTTAAAAATGAAATATTCGTCACAGTACAAACTTAATTTTCAATTTACAACAGCATATAAAAATTACAAAGGTCTCCGAGCTATTTTCGTGGCCTCTCCAAAGATAGTTATCTAATCACAATAATAAACCACACAAATAAATTTGCAACAGCTGCATTTTTATCCCTTTTCATCCAGATGTTCCGACGCGGCTGGTTGATGACCTCTTACAACTTTAATAGTTACAAGTTGTTAAAATCCAGGGAAACACTACAACAACTTTTGTTTAAATGTAAGAAACAGATCAGGTAAGTAGATTTGTATATTAATCTTTTAATTCAACTCAAAATTACGTTCGAAGAATTATAACTTTATTTATTGCAGAAACCGTCTGAAATACACAATTCGACCTCAAAAATCCAGGTAAGTTTCATTCTTTTAGAATAAAACACTTTTGATAACTTGAACTTAAATGAAATTTATTAACTTCTTTAAACACATAAAAAACTAACTCTTAATGCATTTTAAATTTAACATCGGAGCTCAAAATTATACGACTCTACAAACATTTAAAACAGACTAAAATCGAAATTTTGTATAAAACTGCACATCGAAATTTGAAATGTACCAATCACAAAACAGAACCATATCAAAAAGATCTACAGCTTATTCTAAACATTCTTAAATTGTTAATAACAAGATTAATACATAAAATTTCAACAAATAAACCTCAGAACCATCATCCTGAGAAAATTACAAAATTTTTAATATGACTTAAGCCACGGTTTACACGTGTAAAAATGATAAATTTTAGACAAAATTCAATTAAACGTCTCAAAATTATTTTAAACTTAAACATAAATCACTAACAAAAGTACAGAAATACAAATACACGCTGCACATCTATTATACATAAAATATTTAAGTGAAAATCAAAATTAACCTCAAAAATACCAAATCTTTATAATTTTATTATAAATATAAGTAATAAACAAAGTTATTCTAAACAACAAAACTGCTTTTAACCTTCCTTTACATAATACAAAATTAAATCAAAATCATCACAACTCCTTAAATACGAATAAATAAGATGTCAAAACTACAAAATTTTAATAATCCGCATTCTAGGGCTTCCAACTTTACCCAGGACAACCCAAAACATTGTCTGCTCCGCATATAGACATCTCAACACTATTCCCTAAGGAATATCCACCTAGAACTTCACTTTGAATCGAATTAAGGCACTGCGTAGTACTTTCCGAAGATCGTAGCTACCTCACAATCCAATCCGGTATACATTTATCATTTTCAATCTTATAACTTTACAAATAACATTCTTTAAATGATAATCAGGCTAATTACATTCAATTTTAGGTAAAATATGGCCTTCTCCATCAAAAATAGTATGCATTTACATATACGTTTTTCATTGCGAAACAAAAATCACATCATATAAGTGTTACGAAGTACAACTAACATAGTATAAGTATAGTTTATAATAATTATAATAATGTAGGGTAAATAACATGGCAATATATATATATATATATATATATATGTATATATATATATATATATTAAAATAATGAAAATTAAAAATGATCTAAATTTCAATACGAAAAAACAAATCAATACAATTATGTGCATACGCCGCCGCGCCGATGATATAGCGAGAATGAGCCGCAATGTTAAACAACTGGCGAGCACTTTCAAACTTATTGAATAGTAAGGAAAACAGGTCTCATCATAAACGCTCGTAAATTCAAATATAAAATTTCTAGACAATCAAAATAAAGCATAAGAACACGCGTAATTCGGAAATTATAAATTTGAAAACGTTCAAAGGTTTTCTTAGATATGACCGCAACTAAATATCAAAAATCTAGTATGATTCGCTTCATGCGGATAAATATCAACCCCCGTTCAACCCTTTAACATCATTACCGTTCCAAGAAAAAAATTTTGTGCCTGGCTATTTAGAACTTCTAATCCGCCGTTTTCCGAATGAAAATCTAAGTTACGTGAAATCCATATCGTTTGAATTGCCACATCTTCTTTCGCCCAGGAGTGTCCCGTTAAATAAAGAAATAAAGAGAACCTTCTCGTACTCCATCAACTGTTTTGCTGAACTAAGGTAAATATTATCCATACATTTCCAATATTGGTGGAAACTGTTCGCCGTGATTTATTTTCTTTAAAATTCTTCATACAATAATGCAACCTTCACTTGCTAGTTGCTTAATAATTAAATAAATTACTGTACTTATTTGTGTGAATTCAACCGTTATTGCCTACGCAGCTCCCTTATTTCTTATCGTAAATATCGTAGCCAGTAGCGGCGAGCCTTTAAATTCGGACGTCACGAAGCATTTTGTGTGAACATACCCATAACAAAACCGACTCTGATTTAAACTTTTCTTTGTTTGTACTTGTATAAACCGTTTCATATTTTGCTAATAGGTATATATTTCCAACCATTATTTAAAATTTATTAGAACTTGTTACTGCTATGTATTTTGTAAAACGTAATTAGGAGGAAGCATAATAAGGTAAATTCGATTCCCTATAAGCTGCTGATCCTCGGCCCTTTCACGAGAATTGATATTTAGCTGTAACTTAACCCTAGGATGACCAACCTCTTTTTACATACATGGATGGCCAAGTGGGGTCAAAACTGACCCCACTATATATTGCGGTATAAAAAAATCTACAATCATTTTTTAGCTTTTATTGATTTATTTAAATATAAAATACAATATTCTGATAACAAAAAATAAACGTATAAAATCAAAACTGAATTCAAAAAAATAAAAAAAAATGAAAATTGCTCAGCGTACAGGTTATGCATTATTGGCACAAGTATTACATACTATATTTTTATTTATAGAAGAATGTTGTTTGCAAACAAAATAATTGCACTTATTACACTTCGTTGAACATTTTTTGTCGGTAGAACGGGTACATATTTTACAGCGTCCACGTTTTTGTGCATTTTTTTCGGCCTGTTCTTCATTGTGGTCTAGATCTTCGATTTCAAGTACTGTGTCCATTGCTTTTCGAATATGTCGATGTAATCCTTCACGCGGGCGCGACTTTATAAGAGGCGTAACCAGTTGAAGTCCAAAATCTTGAAGAAAAAGTCTTCTACGGAACGACTTTCCTTTTTCATAATTAGTATATTTCTCTACATACAAGGTAAATGCGTTTAGTGCGGCTATGTCAATAAAATTGAAAAATAAAACTAATGGCCAGCGTTTTGTATTGCGATTGCAATTGCTAGAGGGAGAGGGGGTATCAACAATGGCTACTATAAGCATGCGCACTTGTTAACTGTGAACATGCGCACTAGTCAACCCGATACGTAACCCTGGATTAATAATTATAACTTGAATGACCAAGTGGGGTCTTTTATGACCCCAAAAGACAAAAAAATGTTTTTGACGTACATGTTCATATTTAGAAAATGTTTATGCAAGAAATAAGTCATATATATCGAGAAACTCGGCTAAAAAAATATTCGGCCCGAAATCTGTAATATTTACAGATTTATACAAAAAAAAACACCACTGGGGTCAATTTTGACCCCGTTTGGTCATCCTAGGGTTAAAAGGTTAGAACCCATTTATTTTGACTTGCCCTGCACACCACAAGAATCACGACTTCTTCCCTGTACGCATTTTCCGTGAACCACAGTAGATAGAGTTGGACAGTTTGACGACCACCCCCCACTCCTGACCTTGATTTCAAGGTCAAGGCCATTGTTTCCCCTCACTCGACCTTCGATTGAAGGTCATCAGATTCCCCTCACTGGATCTTGAGTCCAAGGTCACCACCTCT
>JABXWE010003873.1:0-29462 GCA_014611495.1 Limonius californicus
GAAGCGTTCCAAAAATTATGTTATGTAAAGTTTATAGAAAGAGCACGTACCTTCCCATTTGTTCAGCAATACTCATAAATCTGTGCCCAAATATGCTTAATTGTATCGAATCCAATTCTGGTCCAATTTCTTTTATTTTTCCCGAGCCAATAGTAATCTTAACGTCTCCATATTTTGTAATACTCCCCACGCAATCAGGTTCTATTAAAATTGTACTGAGTTGGTCCATTATGATAGCTGGGCCTTGAATAATATGGCCCGCAGCCAAATTTTTCAGAAGGTAAACATTGGTAGTTTGGTGACCACCTTCAAAATACACTTGAACCGTTTTTTCAATATTAGGTTCAGTAGTCGCCGAGGGTTTCTGCTGTTCTTTTTCTATATCACTCTTGCCCACACCTCTGACTCTAATATCGTCCACTATGACATTCCTACCTTGAATAGTAAATCCAAATTCGGTTTGGTATCTTTGCAAAAATGTTTTCATAAAATCTCTGTATTTAGTGCCACCAACAACAACAGATGGGCCACACATTAGGGCGCAATCAGTGCCATCGTACCTCATATGGAGGTAAGGCTCGCAAATAATATGATCATCAGAAAACCCTTGTTTTTTCAACTCAGTTTTGCATTGCTGAGAAAGTGCATCTAGACGTTCATCAAACACAGAAAAATTCTTTGAAGCGTATTCTTTTGCACATGGTTCTTGAGCTTCGTGGACCACATCAGCAAGAGCCATTCCATAAGCCGAAAGTATTCCTGCAATAACACAATTTTCATGCAAGGGCCATTTGAAAAGTTCTCTGAATCAAGTAAAATAGAAAATTAGAAGTTCTGAATATATTAGTGCAAAGAACTGATGTATCAGTAAGAACTGATGTATTAGTAAGAACTGATGTATCAGTCATATAAACAGCTGTAAAATATCAAGTGGTTATTTGTATTTTGTTAGGTTCATCGACAATGGTAATTCATGTATATATGAAAAATGCTTTAAGGGACAAGAGTAGAGAGAAGTAAAAGAAATCAGAACACCATGCAAACACTGATTGTTTGTCAAGATTACCAGCAGGTCCAGATCAACGCATTGATGATGTCATTTGAAATGAACATATCCACGCGGTTTGTCAGTTTATTGGTATATAGAACTTCAACATTCACCAGAAAAACTAAAGAATAAAATAAAGAAAATCAATTATTTAACCATAAAAATGTAATCTTGTGCGACACTGATAATACCCATGTAGTCGCCTCGGAAAGATTATGAAAATATATATTAATCCTATTACCAAACTCACTGGGAAATCATACGAATGAAACAATCAGTTATAAAATATGTATGGTAGCTCATAGCATAATCAACGAAATTAACGGGATGTGTGGGAATTCGAAGCACATAAAAAAATCGACAAATAGCTTCCGAAAATTCATGACCTTAAGAACCAGAAAGGTCCTTTAGAAGGGCTCGTCGGAGATCATCAACAGCCTTTCCGTCCCACTGCTGGGCATCGGCCTCTTCTCTGCCACGTGTTTCTCCTCAGCGCTAAGGTAGAAACACGAGGGACCTACAGTTTAACGTCGAATCCGAACGACAGAAATTCCAGAGAAGGTTTTTAGCATTAAGATCCCACGGTTGCAAGCCGAATTGGGAAATTGTGTGTGGTGGGTTGCAGACAAGATTTTTATAAATCTTCATAATTCTGCTTAGGTTTCGAACCCAAGCCAGAATCGACGTTATATTCAGAAAGCGAGCGCTCTACCAACTGAGCTACCACCACACGTCGGAGATATCAAATTCAAATTTCCTTTCATTCTTGTAATGCCCTGTATTACTTCTAATAAATAGAATAGTTTCTAAATTACAAAAAATGTCAGCATGGAAGGATTGCTCAAAGAAATTATTTCATATATTGGTGTAGTTTTAAAGGAGCATGGAGAGTTTTGCCAAGGTATCAAGTATTTAGCAGGTCCCCTTTTTATACTCCATCCAATGGAATCGAAGTCGAATGAGTTGTTCAAACTTTTAGGATGGCTATACTTTATATTAAATCACGAGGAAAAAATAAAATTAATGACGTTGTTATTGAATTTTTGGTCGCGTATAAATCCAAAGTTCAAATGCTGCAACTGGCAATAAATCGCCAGTTGAGATACTGCACAGTAGACAGCATCGAACATTACTATCGACGCGTCCACTACATAATAAGGAATGAAATTGTATAACTCAAATATCAAAAGGGTCGACTTCTTACGCTAAAAATGATGCTACAAGTCCAAAATAGTAAGTTCAAAATAGTACGAAATTTAGAAACAATGTTTTATAAAATGAAAATTTGAAAAGACACCTTATTTGGAAAACACATCAAAATCAATTACGTAACAAATAATTAGAAAATGATGGTGCAGCACGATGGATAAAATATAATACTAAACCTGAAGCAAGTACAAATTCATGGAAACAATTTACCGATTAGCACTGATCCTTTATTCCCCAAGTCAAAAAGACCGACACGAACAAATTCGAAAAAAACTTGCAGGCGTTACGGTGGGAAATATTTATTTAAATAGTTTTCAGATAAAGTAAAGGAAACTTACATATTCAGGGATTGTTCAATAGAAACACGATTGGAGGCTATAACAACATTTTTATTACCTCAATTTAAAAAAAATCTCCATTAACATTAAGGCATGAGTCCCACTGTCGTACTAATCTATAGGTTCCCTGCTGGTAAAATTCTTGCGGCTGTGACGAAACCGTCGTCTAACGGCAGTCTGCGATTGTTTTAATTTAAAATTTAAACAGACATGAAAGTCGGATGGGGATAAATCGGGACTGTAAGGCGGGTGTTTTAACACTTCCCAGCATATAAGCGTAAGCACGTCTTGGGTCACTCGGGCTATATGGGGGGGCTAGTATTATCATGCAAAAGAATGACACCGTTTGTGAGTTTACCGGGACGTTTATTCCTGATGCTGACACGTTGTAAGGTGTCCACGTATTGTTCAGCATGGATATAGACACCAGGCTATTCAAAGTTTAACAGTAATACACCTTGATAATAAGAAAACACGGTTAACACTATTTCTCCCGCTGAAATTTGAGATCGATTTTGTTTGGCTTCGGGAATCTACATACATCTACATGGCGCTTCAGCTTCATACTGATGGCAGCAAGATTCATCACCGGCAACGATCCGGTATAAAAAGGTATTGCCGTCTTCTTGGTAACACATCAAATGCTGTAATGATAATGCTGAACAAAAATTCTTTTGGTCAGTAAGCAGCCGTGGTATCCACTAGAGGAACTTTATGATAACCAAGAATATGCATAATGGAATATACTGATACTCGTCATTTCAAAAAGTTAGCTGACTTTAATGCGTCGATTTGCACATAAAGCAGTTTCCAGAGGCCTCACATTTTCATCTGAAATAGCAACACGAACATATCCTGGACGAACCACTCAACCACTACTGCGTGAGAGTATCTATAGTGACCATAGACAGCTTTCATTCCCTCATGGATTTCTAGTAGTTGGCGTCCTTCGGAGACTAAAAATTAAATAACGGGAAGCTTATTATCTTTGAACGGATTTTCTATATTAAAAGCCATTTCCGAGGTCCATAAAAATGCATACAAAGAAGCAACCGCAAACAAATTTGACAGACACCTCATTAATACCTCAATAAACACTTTCAACAACAGCATGTAATTGTCATCATGATCGAGGCGCGCCTAGCCGATCCAGTTGTGTTTCTATTGAGCAATCCCGTACACTGGGACAGTTGGCGATATTCATTGTTTTGTACTATTACATTCGTTATAGTATAAAACAGAAATGGGTTCTAGTTGTAACGCTTGGCTATAACAATCCAAATTGTGTGGTATGTTAAATAAATATACAGTGTAACATATTTCATTAACTGAAGAATTTGGTGTGAACAGCTAACTGCAAGATGATTTCGCTAAAAATCGATCACAAATGTTTGCACCACTTTAAGAAGACAAAGTTTGTTCATCGACCGGCAACCAAAGATGAAAATTCGCTCCACTAGTAGCCAACCGAAAAAAAAACAATAGAAACGTCGCGGCATCGTAGAAGGCAAAACTTAATAATATCGATTTGCAAATATCTAAAATGAGGCTTGTCATAGATTATCTTCCAAAAAACTTTATAATAATGGGGGAATACTTATCTAGCCTTTTGAATCAATTGGACAAAAATATTCGTGACAAAGACCACCTGTAGCAAAGAAAAAGTAAGACTTCTTGAAGTCAATGCAGGCATCGCAAAACCGAATCAATCGAAAATGCGACATACTGTAACATCTATCTTGTTCGTCTGATTTAGCTTCATCTAATTTTCACGTATATCCACTAATAAAAGTTTAATTAGCAGAAAGTAATTTTAGTTAAATAAATAAGTTATATTTTACAGCAATCAAAGTTTAGTAATAATAATTGCTTTAGAGCATTTTTGATTCAAGTGGGGATAATATATTGAAAAAATCTGTATAATCAGTTTTCCCACTTTATTCCATTCCAAAAACATTTTAAGTGACCTTCGTAGTATAAATCCAACTAATATAATTTTCGTATTACCAGCATATTTGTGAACAAATACCACGGACATGCCCAGGGATCTAGCAATAGCACATGCATGTTGTCCTCCAGCTCCCCCAAAACAAGCCAAAGCATGACGTGCTGTGTCATAGCCCTTAGCCTGAGTAAGAGCTCGGATAGGTCTACACATTGCCTCATTTGCTACACGGATAAATCCCATTGCAACTTCTTCTAGAGTCATTGTTTCCTAGAAACATAACACT
Source organism: Limonius californicus (assembly GCA_014611495.1). Classification (NCBI taxonomy): domain Eukaryota; kingdom Metazoa; phylum Arthropoda; class Insecta; order Coleoptera; family Elateridae; genus Limonius; species Limonius californicus. The sequence goes on from JABXWE010003873.1 coordinate 4,827, forward strand.
TTAATTTTTCAATAACTGTGCTTATTAAACTTCTTAGAACTGAAAAGTTAATACATTACTTTTACTACCTGCTAAATAAGAAAATTAAATTTGTTAAAAACTCACGTTTTTTCCTGACTTCTGCTCCATTAAAAACTCGTTTATTTGTTGTGTTAACTTTCCAAAGTCCAGCAAAGTAGCATCTTTATCCAAAGGTGAATTCTCATTTGGACCAAATATTTTGGGGAAATATTCCGGTAACAATCGTCCCAGTGTTAAATTTGCATCTGTAACTGTGAGAGGACCTCCCTTTTTGTAACAAACAGGTCCTGGATGAGCTCCAGCAGATTCAGGTCCAACGACAAATAATCCCGATCTAAAATAATAAACTGCTGCTAGTTTCATGATGATGATGATGATTTGAAAGAGCAAGATCTGGGACGCGGTTTTCCAAGCATCTCTATGCACTTAGGCCACATTTGGCCCATTGTACACCCTAACTAAGAATTTTGCCTATCTGGGGTAATTCCAACTCCAGTAGTGATTTTTAACGTGTCACACATCGCAGTGGCACGGGACCTACGGCTTTACTTCTTATCTGACCGAAGGCGTATTTTCAGATTTTTCCCCGCTAGAAAAATCTCGCCGACCTCAGCCAGGTTCGATCCCGCATCCCTCGGATCTAAAGGCAAATGCGGTAACCACTAGACCACCGAGGCCGGCTGCTGGTAGTTTGCTATTGTTTTCCACATAAAGTCCTTCTAGTAAGAGTCCTCGTATTTATTCACCGCTTGTCTATGTTCATGTTCGTATTTTCGTATTTGAATTAAAAAACATAGATATACTTATGGTCATTAAAATACTTATAAGAGGATTGCTATAAAAAATATATATTATTGATAATTTTCAATGAATTAAAAATAGACCGTGCGCCGAACGGGGTTTGGCAATTTAGTTCCCGAACTGTTGCAATAAAAAGAAACGCAATTTAAGTAACATGAAAAACATTTGATATTTATTCAAAGTAGCCTCCGTTTAATTTAATAAACTTATTGCAAAACTGTAAAACATTTTGAAAACAGTCGTTAAAAGCGTCCGAAGAAACTGCTTTCAATTCGGAACTTACATTTTTCTTAATATCTTCTACCTTCTGAAATCGATTCCCTTTGAGAACAGTTTTCACCAGGAAAGAGAAAAAGTCTACTGGTATCAAGTCAGGTGAATAGGGTGGGTGATTGACCTCAACAACGTCATGTTTCACGAGAAATAACTTCGCAATCAGTGCAGAATGAGCAGGTAAATTATCATGCAACAAGAACTAACCGCCCTTTTCGCGAAGTTGCGGTCACACTGGAGAAATGCACTGCAATAATCTTTTCGCTACTTTAACAAATATTTTACGGATCATATTCTGTTTATCGAAAAAGGTAATCAGCATGGATTGTGGGTTTACACAAGCGTAACTATTTGGGTCTTGGGTGCACAAAGGTTACGCACTTTTTCCTGTTTTCCTCATCCGTAAGATTGCACGGGACGAACTTTACTCTTTCCCAAATTTCTAAAACCACGTTTTCATGATTCCTGTTACCTCGAATATAAATATAAAATAAAATTTGTAATACGTTGTGAAGAAAATTAAAGGGTCTGGTGCAAAAATAGGTCATGCGCAATTTTTCTCGTTTTGTACTTTCATTAATATTCCTATGCAGGAAGAGCAGCTCCATCGTTTGGTGCAATAACAAGTCCCGTAGCTTCAATAATGTAGACGCTATACTGTAAACGGACATGACTATGTGCACATATAACTGATAATTTCCCTCATTTTCTATTAACCAATAATAAGTCTCTATTTTGAATTTATCCACCAATTAGGCTGGTATTATACTGGTAATACGCCTAGGGAAATTACCGGTATAATCAACTCGTATTGGTTCAAATTTCGAAATAGAAGACATTCAATTGGTTGACAATGACATAAGTAAAAATGTCAGATGTCAAATTTATTTTATTCGCGAAATTCTCTGAACAAATACCCTTCGTTCAGCCATATTATTGAAAATTTTTCCTTGCTGCCTTGCACGCGTGTTTGTTGCCCCTAAAAACAGCCCGCGCGCTACGCGCTTGGGCAGTTTGTGTTGCAACAAACACTTGTGCGACAGCGCGGAAAAATTTTCAGTAATATGCCTGACACTTGGGATATTGTATATGATAATGCTTCGTGTTCTATTTGTTTTACTTCTTTTTATTACATATTCAAGCACTATGTTAAATAGAGAGCGGGTCTCCTTGTCTGACCCTGTTTCTGACTTGGAAGCTCTCTGATGTCCTTCCTTTCCATTTCACCTTGTTTGATATATTCTATAGCGTCATCTGTACCAAATTAATCAGCTTTTTTGGTATTTTAAGTTCTTCATAGCCTTGTATACCATTTCTCTCTTTACGGTGTCATATGCTTTTAGAACATTGAAGAAAGCAACATGGATCTCCTTATTGTACTCTCGGCACATATCTTGGGTTTCTTCTAAGATAAACAGTTGGTCAGTGACTTAACGGCCTGGTCTAAATCCTGCTTGATATTCCGCTATTTCCTTCTCTCTATAGGGTTGTAGTTTATTCCTTAGAGTTTGTTGCTAGTATTTTGTAAGTTGTATCTAAAACAGCTATTCCTCTGTAGTTGCTGTAGACTGTCGGTTCTCCCTTCTTATGGATAGCGGTTATTACTGCTTCTGTCTATTATTTTGGAATCTTTTTTATTGTCATAGCTTGGTAATTAAATTGTGTAACCACTTAGTTAATTCCTCTCCCCCATATTTGATTAGTTCGTTTTTTATTCCATTTTCTCCTGGGGCTTTTCCATTTTTTAATTTATTTAGCGTGGTACTTATTTCGTCTCTTGTTGGGGTTTCTATGTTTTCTGTTACTGCTTCTTCTTCTTCTGTTTCTTCGGAGTTTTTCCTTTTTTTATGTTCTTCATTTTCTTCGCTTCTGCCTCTTCTCCGTTCAGTAATTCTTGAAAATATTTTCCCCATCCCTTAATTATTTGTTCTTCATTACTTATTCTTTCTCTATTTTCATTCTTAAATGCTAGTGGTGTTTGTTGGTAGTCTCTTCTTGTTTGCTTTACTTCTTGGTAAAAGTTTTTTATTTCTCTTTATAGTATTTTTCCATCTGTTCGGTGCGTCTTTGCCTCTGTATAGATTCTTTTTGCCTTTCTTTTTGCGTTGCATATTTTTCTCTATGTTCCAGTCTTCCGGTTTCTATCATTTTCTTCCTTGCCTTTAGTTTTTCCTCTCATTCCTTTTCACAGTCGCTATTGAACGAATTATTTGCCTTTTTCTTTTCTTGTTTAGGGCTTAATCTGCTGCACTCTTTCATCTCCTTCCATTTCTTCGTGATATTGTCTTCATTCTTTCGTCTTCCTTTTATTCTTGTTTCAATTTCTGCTTCATATTTCTTTTGCCCTTCTTCTTTAACTTATAATAAATGTAGCTTAGAAAGAGAAGAATGTATTTTAATATTCTCTCAGGTTAGGTTCTGAATACAGAAATAACATTATTCTATTTATAGGATATATCACAAAAATTGTTTACACCTTGCATCATAAAAAAATCTGTATATGTTAAATCCAAGGCACCATATAATATAGAATAGTAAATATGGTGGTATAAACTTAAGTAGGGAACATATCTCATTCTACACTTAATAAAAAATACACAAAAAATACAATAATGAGACATTTATTTGGATGTTTGCCAATGGCTACAATCTAAAAAAACTTTGTCATATAAATTTAATAGAAGATGTAATAAATTTAAATTTTATGGTATTAATTAATGATTCATATGTTATTGGTATTTTCCTCATATTATTTATTCCTGCTATTTTTAATTTATTTTGCTTAATTAGTGTAGATTGTTAAAAAATTGTTATTTTCAGAAGATTGCTGAATGAGCAGTAAAAGCTGAAACGGTGCATTAATGTAGAAGTAGTAACGAAACTTCAGACAAGTAATACCAAATATATTACTACTAATACATCGGTATATTAATGTAAGTTGCTTGTGCAAAGTTTCCCCACCACATCAGATAAGTTCCAAGTGGTTGGATAATTTTGCGAAATAACTTATACGTGCTTACTTGCTTATTTTATCCTAGTATAAGGTGCACTTATTGACAAGATTTTATAAACAAATTGTTTACTTTAGAAGTTATCCATTACTAATTTTAACAGTTGTAAAATTTGTCCAATTTAATTAAATACTTAAATTCAATTACATGTTGTTTGACGTTTTTTATGTATGAAGATTAGTTGGTTTGTATACACAACTTAACAAGTTGAAATTTTCTGTTTCTCGAAGCCTTGCAGTTTGACAATAATTTTAAGTGTGTGTGTTCAACTTCATTTCCCTTTTTAAATTTTATAATACGTTTTGTGTAAACCAACCAGAATGGTGGCCTGTATCGAGTAAATATAATTTATATAAATTATTTATATTGAAAATTTTGTATTCTATATATATTCGATTATTGCTGCATGGGCACAGAGTATTGAAAAAACTAATTAAATGCATTTCTTATGTTAATTTGGTTTGCAAAACTTTTGAAGATGGCTGTGTTTATGGATTGTAGTGTAAGATTCAAGCATTTCATATTTCTTTGTATCAGAAAGTGAGGGAACATACAGAGTAATTCAGAAATCAGTTCTCAGGCTATTGGCAATTTTTGGAAATAAACTTTGCATTTAAAAAATGGTCTAATAAGTGTAAGACCATCGATTTTTTTAACACAATACTATTATTTTAAAATTTTCCGTAGTTTGTCAGATTGTCTATGAAAACAATAGTATTGTCAAAATATTCAAATAGCTTGGCAAACAATCGCATATCAATGTTATATGCTATTTCAAAACTAAATGACAGTAGTAGTGCAATTGTTGTGTAAAACTGGAAAGTTGTGTCCAACTTGGGAAAACTAGTTCATCTTGAAATTGTATAATCCAACACAGCAGCATTTATATAGAAGTTTGAAGTCTGGAGACTTAGTTGTACCATCATGTAGAAATTTTCATTCTAGTTACAAGTAATGAGGTTACTTTTTAAAATAATGAAAATAATAACAACCTTATATTTTTCAAAAGATAGTGTTGAAAATCTTGAATTTTACACTTGCACAATAAATCACAGTCAATAATTGTTTAACATTTTGAAAAAACAAAAACTCAGTTTTGATAGCAGCTTTAAAGTTGCAAACATTTAGAATTAAGTGCAGTAAGGCAGTTATCTTGCAGGATCTCATTTAAATGTGCAATGTGTGTGAGGATAATAATAATTGCAATTTGATTACTTATTTTACTACTAATGTTTTAGCAATAGTTTTTCTATTTCTATCAATTGGAAGTGCCTTACAGACTGCATCAATTATGTGGTAACATTGGGGGCAGAAATGCCTAATCATTAGTTTCCCGAAAATGTTTCCTTTTTCTTTTTTGTAGTATTTGTGTTTGGTAAAGTTTGGGTTGGTCGCATCTGTGCCATGCACTCGATTTAATTGTGAACCTCTACAAGTAAACAATTTGCTGATAAAAATAAGATTTTATGCTACTGTTGCCACCACATTATCGTAAATGTTGCAGTGGACTTGAAAAAAATTGTTTTTATTAAGCTTCTGTGGTTGTATAAGATTAGGTGGTATTATTTGTATTTTACTACAACTTTAAGATAAAACTGTGTTATTATTTATTGGTAGTGGTGTATACTGATCGTTTTAGCATGAAGATACAATGTGTTTTGGCATCTTAGTCTTAAACAAGAAAATTTAACACCTAAATAAAGCACAGTAAATAAAAAAATAGACACATTGTATTATAGTCTTTCTATACAAGGTGGGTCAAAAGTTTGTGTTTGCAGTAAATCCTTTCAAACTGCAACTGTGAAACATATTTTTGACTCACACCATTGTGCTTTCTCAATTTATACAACTGTGACTGAAATCGTCTCTAGCGCTTAGCAATATTAAATCAGCCACTACACTCCATTTTTGTAATTTTTCCATTAGAACAGAGAAAAGCATTAAGTTTGTGAATTTGTTAAAACTTATTACATCGAACAACCTCGAATTTGGCAGACACGTGTAGGTAATTCTAATTGTCTCTGTTCTTAACTATCCGTCTTCAATTCTAATTGCTTTCTGCTTTAACAGTTGCAGTTGCTTCATAGAAGCGTTCGTATACAGCAAGAGAAAGTTAAGAACGAGGAGAATTGATTTAGGAGTTGTATTTTACATTGTTATTGCTAATAAGTGCACGCTTATGCTGGTGTCTTGATTTGACGGTGTATAGAAGTCAGATTAGAGATCAATTTGCAGTTGTCTGCCAAAACTCTGGGTGTTGGGTGATCGCACTTAAAGAAAGGTACTAAAAGCACGAGTATGGCATTATTATTAAATATATTTCCGCTTAAAGAAGACATTGCTGGAACCAGATCTTTAGACATAGGTAGCACCTTTTAGTTAATTAATACACTAGTGAAATTTTAGTAGAATTTATCTTTTAACGTAATGGTAATTGTTTTTAGTGATTTTCTTATATACATTTTGCCTTTGTACAGTACTTTTATTGTCATTAGCTAAATTATTCTTCCCCAATAATTATTTATATATTTTAAAATATTTGTATAAATTTTTGTGCTTTATTTAATTAAATGTTTAATATTTTTGTGTTATTTTTTGTTTCTTATGCCACCTATATTAGTGTTACTCCACTCACTTAATTTCCAGTGAAATTATAACGATTTTCTTATTTAACATTGTAACTACATACATGGTGTCTCACAATTGCACCCATATGCCAGAAAATTATCAGTTTAATCTGAAAATCCAATATAAGACCTTGCAGTTGGTATTTAATTACATAAATTGTCAAAGTTGGTATGAATACTGAAAGAAGCATATAGACCGCTAATAAATTGTGATTTTCACAGTCTTCTCTTCTAGGCTTATGCATATAAAAATTAGTTTGATAATGTTATTTTAATGGGTAATGTGAAAATTTGCTTACAAGACCCATTATTAAAACTACACAGTTAGTATTTAATACAATTTTTGCTGAAAAAATAACGCCTATTGAGTTAATGTCTTCTGTTCTTAGTTTACATTTTTAAATAATAATTTCTACAAAGTAAATTAATAGGGAATACTAAAATTTGCGTTCAAGACCCAGTATGAGAGCCATCAGTTGGTATTTAATGACATAATTTTTCCATGGTTATAAAGCTTATCTGAAAATTAAAAGATTGCAAGCTAAAATAAACATTTTTTCTGAAATACATAACATCTATTCAGTCTTCTGTTCTGAGTTTGTATCTAAATACTAATTGATCAAGGAAAATTAATAAACAATAGGTAATACCAAGATTTGCATCGAAGATGCCTTATTAGGTCCAACAGTTTGTATTACTCACATGGTTTTACTGTGTTTACTTGAAAACTTAGAAGAATTTTTGCTAAAAAAATTACACCTACTCGGTTAATGTCTTCTGTTTGTAGTTTTTAAATAATTTATACAAGGTAAATAGACGTAACACGAATATGCTTTGAAGACCCTGTATTAAACCCAGCAGTTGGTATTTAATGACATCAATTTGCCAAGTTTAATTGATATCTAGCAAGTATTTTTGCTGAAAAATATTAGTACCTATTGAATTGATGTGCCTCTAATGCCTTGTGCTAAAGGAACATGTTTAAAAAATAGTTTGATAGCAGTAAATTAATAGATTGCTCTCTGGATTCACATCGTTAAACAAAAAAAGTCAATGTTCTTTTTATAAAATTTTGGGCAGTAATTCTGAGACACCTTGTATAATTTACCATTGCAGAAAACTGCGTATTAAGTCAGTTGAATAGCATTAGTGTATTTATAATTTCTACCTAATTAATTCTAAACCTCGACTTCAGTTAATTAGTTATAGTTGTGATGCATTTGTTTGAATACTTTAAACTGTAAGTAGCTCCGACTGTGGAGGGCCGACTTGACTGGAGCAAGTTTGGTTTCTCACCAGTCTTGTTTTTGATTTACTTGTGCATTCTAACAATGTTTGTACAAAACTTGAAAGTTTTTGTTTGTGATACTGGTGCACATAGGAATCAGTTTGACTGGCAATAGGAGTAATTTGTTTTGTTATTCTGTAGTAGTTGGTGTATTGTGTGGCAATATAACCAAGGATAGGTCTACGTACTTTATTGAAATGAACTCTTGCTCTTGAAACTTTGGCTTTACTACTTAAAACAGTACTCTGTCTGGTTAACCATAGTTTAAACGATACAGCTAAACTGAACGATCAGCATTTTTATTAAGTGGTAAGGAATGCAACCTAATGTAATAGTTGTAATAAACTGTGCGTTAGTGGATGCTTAAGTCAGTGATGCAATTTATTTATTTAATGGTAAAATTATATTCTAATAAAGTAATACAAATAATTGCTTCGTTTGTTTGAATATCAATATAACCATGAAATACCCTAACATTCAATGAGTGCTTTATTTAAAGTTAATCAGTACGAACCAACCCAAAATCTCCACATGTATTAAATTATTTCTAAATATCGATATTGTAATATACAAATAACCAAAAAGTTTACATAAACATATGTCGAAATATGTACCCCTACAAAGTTACAGGCTTTCAGTCTTCAAAAAAAATTTGTTTTTCATGAATATATCCACGTTCCGTCTAAGACTTCAGGTAAAGCGGACGTTTTCCACCGCACCGTGCGATAACAGTACGTGAACCTCGGACGGTTTTCAACACTGATAGTGTAAAAAGTGCAATAAGATAAATGTACCAGTAGTTGACATGTTAAGGATCAAACTTTGCAAAAGAGGCTCTTGCAAGAAAGTGGTTTGAAAGAAAAATGTGAACTAAATATCTTTGGAAAGCCTATAGTTTGCTCTTTACGATAGTGCTCCCCTCTAAATTGTAACCACACAAATATTGGTTATGAAATAGAAAAAAAAATGTATCAAATTTTCGAATAGTCGACACTTAAAATTACTAATGTGCTAATAGTCGACATGGGCTTTGTGCCATTAGCCGACACCTTTACTGAAGATTTTACTTACACTTTCATTGGGAATAAATATTATTGCATTGAATCAAACTTTTTGTTAAACAAAACTATATTTAATTTACGACACATTTAGAGATTTTTTAAAACGGTAGCTCACTCGTTCCCCTTTCACAATAAGTTCAGGTTCTTCAACAAGGCTAACTATTTCTTTTAAATTAATCTCACAAATGTCTTTTTCGTCTGCCACATACTCCTTCTTCTCACTGTCGGTATTCTTCAATCCCATTACAACTATACTGCCATCTACTCTTAACTCTTGGATTACGCAAAGGTACACAAACACCGTTAAATTTCTTTTTCCCCCCTTAAATTTGGCGAGGATGAAGTCGCCTTCCTTTAGTTTATCCAAGGAAACTCCATCACCATCATCACTAATGCCCAGTTTCAACTCTGAATCCCCAGACTGTCGCAGGGAAAAGTCACTTTCTGAATAACATGAAGATGAACTAGAATTGTTCCTCTTTCTCTTAGCATTTAATTTTTGCTTCTTTTTGTCTTCTTTTGCCTTGGCCTTGGCTTGAGACTCATTTCTTTTTGCTTCCCTCAATAGGTTTCTGTTCTCTTTCTGCTTCTCAGCTGCGTTTTTCTTCTCATTTCTTTTCTTATAATATTCTAGCATCTGTGGTGATGTTACTACAGCAGGTAGTTTTTCTCTTCGCTTTATTGATCTAACCTGTACTGGTTGTGGCCACAGTAGTGCTCTCTTGAAGGGACTTGGAACAATACATCCATCAGATGTGGGTGGTGTCAAACCAGTGACATTGTCTGAAGTATAACTATTGTTTGTAACTGAAAGATTGAGTACGGATGTTGTTGGTTGATCAAGATTCGAAACATTCCTTGAAATTACAGGAATCAAACTGGATGTTGATGGTGGATTTATCATCAAAACGGCTGCATCAAGGTCCCTGTCAGGAGTACGTTCGTTTCTTGAAATGATAGAAATTGAAGAACCTGAAACAGACTGTTGGTCTTCTGGAACAAAACGTTAACATTCATTTCATGGGCTAAAGTTTGTATACCTGATGGATCAATTGCAGGTGACTTTATTGCAGCAGATTGTGCTCCTACATTGGTAGAATTCTGTAAAATTACAGACCATTTAAAGTTAGTCACAATAGAAAACAGAAAAAATTAAGTATACTGCTTTTTTATTTTCTCGAAGCAAATGTTTACTTACCGCCTGTCCCATTTTTGTTTTCCAGAGTGTCCATAGATCATATAAAGATTTGTCCTCAGTTGCCCCAGTCCAATCGCCTTCGTTCTTCAGGAAATAAGCAAGTTTTTCCTTTCCAATCTCTCGCTCAAGTATAATGAAGAAATGTTTTTCCTCAGTTATTAATGCTTTAGGTTGGCTCGACTCTCACTTCTGCTGGATTCCATGGAAATAGACCACATTTTTTGAAGCCATTGGATATTATTTTTTCAGTAATAGATCGAAGGACTTGTTTAACCAATGCGGCAAAGTCTTGTTTCTTAAGTTGTTCTCCGTTTGCTCCATTCTCCAGTCATGGACTTTCTGCCTCCACGCTGTTTTTAACACGTGGAAGACAGCCACATCCATTGGCTGGAGAATGTGTGTAGCATTTGGATACAATGCCACCAACTCTATTCTATTTTCTGTGCAGAACTGGCTTAGAGGTAACGATAGATGTGACACATGACCATCTAAGTTGAATGTCTTGTTTCTTAATCCAGGGTAGAAAAATATTTGCAATGTATTCAAAAAACAGCTCGTGCTCCAACCATTCTGAGATTTTCCTATAGCTCAGTCATGAGGAAAACCTCAGCAATGTGCTGAGGTATCATGCTATAACGATACACTACCATAGGAGGGGCAATTTGTCCAATAGCGTTTGCAGTGAGAAGGGTTGTAATATTGAGTTTTTCATGATTTCCTGAAACTGTATATACAGTCTTACAGCCTTTTGGCGCCAACACCTTGCCAGGTTTGGGATTTAAAAAGAACGCCGTTTCATCGGCATTGAATACCCTTGTTGGATCTCTCATAGCCGCGTCTAAGTTCATTTCTTTTAAATAAGAGGAAACTTCTTCAAATCAGTAGTTTATATTTTCTTGGGCGACAGCTCGCCTCATCATTGTCAAATTTTGACTAACTCTAAAACTCAGCTCAGGGTGTCTTTTTTGAAATAGGTCTAACCATTTCCTACCAGGTAAAGCATTTCCCTTGAAATCCACATTTAACTCTTTTGCTTTCCAACTTTCCAACGCTATGCATGAACGTATCCTTTGTTACAGGAAAACCTGATTTTGCCATAGATTTTACCCATTGAGTGAGTATTTCTTCTTGTTCAGGACTGAATGTACCTGAAGGCCCCATTTTTCTCTTAAGTGGCACCCGCCCCTTGTGTTTGTCCATAAGGGTTATCCTAGGCACACCGTGTTTCTTTGCGGCCCCCTTATAGGACATCCCTTTATTAGCATCTTCAATAGCTGCGAGCATATTCTCCTTTGGATATTTTAGAAAAGTTTCTTTTCGGCTCGCCATATCTATCAAAACAACACCCTGTAAGGAATTTTTAAAAAAGAAAAAATGCTGTTGCAGGATTTTTAATACTTGTAGATTTAGTATTCGACACTGGTTGTTTCAATAGTCGACACGCCGGTGTCGAATACTGGTTACCGCCGCGGAAATGAAGTCGCGCGTATAGCAATTTAAACGCAACGAAATATTTGTTTCATATAAGCATTCAGTGCAATACTAGGATATGTTTATGAAGTCGACATCCCTGACGAGTATAAGAAAAACATATTTTACGGCTTCGGTACTCAACACCCCACGCAAAAACAACGTTTGAACTCGGAAGCGCGACGGACATGAAAACACGAATGTATTGAAGTATCACCTACTATCTTGTGTCAAAAGCAAAGAGAAACTTGCACGTATAAAATAGAAATAAATTTTTTTGTAAACTTACCTCTTAACGAACTGAGTAAGCACAAGTCACAAAAACCATGAAAATAGCACGTGTTCTCTTCACAATAGAATATTCCGGTAATGCATGCGTCTATCATCTTACGGTTGCGCCGGCGTAATGGCGAGGGTTGAACAATGTTGCCAGTACGTGCAGTTTGTGGAAATGTTGCCGGCAATTCTTGTTTTGTAGAGTAAATTTCGGGTGTCGAGAATAGGTACTGTGTCGATTACTGATACCTTTACCTTATATCAGTTTTCTCTATATCGTTATTAGTACTATTGCTCATTTTGATCTCGGCCAGTCAATCTTAATTTTGAAAGTTCATTTAATTCTTATTTTATGGATAAAATTGAAGTTTAATATATAGTGAAAATTACATAGATCGCATCCTCTTCTACTTTCACAACCAACCACACTATATGGAATTTTTAAGGCCTGCCATAATACAGACACCTATAATGCAAACAAACTTTTTATGTCTCAAGACATCCATATTGAATTTTATTTGATAGTATTGTAGACTGCTCTACATAAGTTCCTAATTCTTATGTGCACTTTATTGAAAACTATTGTACAAATGGTTTGAAAGTTAATAGATATATAAATATTTTTTAGGTGGATTATAAAAGCTACTTGTTAGATTTTAAAAGTCTCAGCAATGAAGAAGCTGAAGCGAATTCGTCAGCTGTTTTAGGTTCAGTACCAACTCCTGTCCAGATTGGAAGTTCATCTACTACTAAACCTGATACAGGTCATCATACTATGGAATTCTTTGAAATGTGTGCAGCCTTGATTATTCAGCTAGCACGCTAAGATATTTTAATTACACGTAGTTTTGGGATAAGATTAGGTAGAATACAAATAAGCTGCTAGTTTACATAGTGCAAATATTTTATTTTCTCGTACAAGTGTTTTATCATGTAGTAGTTAAGGTGAATTCAATATAGTAGGAATTGTGCATAGAATTAATATTAGACAGAGCATGTAAATAAATTGCAGAAATACAAAAATAATGTTAACCATAAATATTTTTCCTATATTTCTTTAAATGCTGTTAGAACTGTTGTTTATATTAAATGAACTGGGAAAATGTAGTAATAGTTTACTAACACTGAATTCTCCTTTGGGCATCATGTTTCTAATAATTACAACGTAGTAGTGGCAATAGAAACTGAAATAGCAATATTAACGTAATATTGTTTCTTTTTGGAATTACACAGTAAATATCCCACTTTTGGAGATGGTGTTAACCCTTTAACTGTTAAATTAGGAATGAACAAGTATCTTCTCAGTGCTGAATTAAGAAAGATAAATACCTTAGATCATACACATTTACACGGATATGACAACAGACTGTAAAGTGTGTTGTAAAGATATCACAGACAAACTATTTTTGTTCCTTCTCTTCCTAATACCAATAAATCATATCTACCCATCTTTCTCTGTACTCTTATGCAATCTACGCATGCGCTCACGCGTGTTGTACGGCGGGAAATTTAAATATGTACTAAATGTAAGTAATATAAACCAGTGCAATTATCGCAGTCTCTCTTGCGACTAAACCATTCTTGCCATTTTTCAAAACTAATTATTTGACACCTCTATAACTGTCAAATATTTATTAAATAAATAATAAAGGAAAAAATACAGTAATCTAATATAATGTTTATTTATTTCTAAGGTTTAAATATTCTTCTAAAGTATAAAAGGCGTTTTCCGCTAAAAAAGTTTTGAACTGTCCATCAAACGTCTTTTCATTTATGATATTTTTAAGATTTCTAAACAGTTTATTATACAGAGAGGTACAGCAGTATCTTGGAGACTTTTTGTATAAGCTTAAATTATAGTAACCTATCTGAAGGCTATTACAGGATCTGGTGCTGTAAGTGTGATTATCACAAGAGGGAAGTTCTTAGGGTTCTTTCTTACATACAGGACGCACTTTTGTATAAATATGGATGTTAACGTTAGTATACGATTATTCTGAAAAATTGGTCGGCAAAGTTCTCTTGGTGAAAGGTCGAACATCATTCGAATTATTCTTTTTTGAAGTATAAACACTCTACCTACATCTACGGAAATGAAAACAAACAATTCCTTGATTGAGGAGCACTGCAAATAACATATTTTCGCACCATTTTAGATTAAAGTTAAAGATTTCAATAACACGAAACGTTTCCACATTTGCAGGTTATGCGCTGTTCTTGTGACTTTTCTCACTGACAGTTTAATTTGTGTAATTCTCGCCATACGTCAACAGCAACTGGGCGAGCGCCAATATTGAAAAGGGTACAAGTGAAACAACATTATTGGATGTCATGCAACGGCAAAAGAGACAGATAAAAAAAGTTTGTTGGGATCCTTACAACAGTAACGTACCTAGTTTCTTATGGAGTAGCATTATCCATGTAAATGTGTATGATCTAAGATAAATACGTGCAGCGCATAGTATAAGTTACCGTACGTACATTTACGGTTTTAGCAAATGTAGGTAAGTCTAAGGCCGTCGTACGGATATATACGGATATAGCACAGAAGTTCTAAATAAAGGGGAAAAAAAATGCAAAACAAAAGTTTATTGAAGTATAAAAATACAAAAATGAACAGACAAACACTGTTTCTAGTTTTATAAATAGGGGTAGTCCTATGTAGAACTTTTCCAAAATACATAATATGAAACATGGGCGCCGGCAAGGGGGGGAAAGAGGGGGCAGTTGCCCCCCCCCTGTAAAATTAAAATACTGTATAAAAGCGCATTTAAATATTTAAACATACATATTTGAAATTCATGAAAATTATACCAAAAAATGCCACAAATACGAAAATATATTTGATATAGAATTTAAAATACCCAGAATAACACAGCGTCAAACTATGAGATCAAATATCCTAGCGGATTCACCGGAAACATATTTTAGAATATCTATTTTTATTCCGTATTTAGATTCTCTGATTAGCTCAATAACAACTAGATTTTCCGAATATACAACTACTGCATTTTCGTTAGTAAATTTGCATC
Organism: Limonius californicus; assembly: GCA_014611495.1. Classification (NCBI taxonomy): domain Eukaryota; kingdom Metazoa; phylum Arthropoda; class Insecta; order Coleoptera; family Elateridae; genus Limonius; species Limonius californicus. The sequence goes on from JABXWE010003873.1 coordinate 19,885, forward strand.
CATCTACTGTTTTAAATCTAAACGCTGAAATTATAAAAAAAAATAGTAGAACAGTACAATATCTAAAATTTTGAGGCAGAATGCCTTACGTGGAAAGATGTGTGGAAAAATAAAAACGCTCCTGATAGATTTTTTTACATTGCTCACTTAAGAAAGTCAATTCTTCCCTGCAATTGGTAATGCAATAAAAGTTTTCCTTTCCCTACCACCCACGACTTGTTCAATTGAACATTCCTTCAGTTCTCTAAGAAGGGTCAAAACTTGGTTAAGGTCAACGGTGGACGAGAATCGCTTAGCCGGTTTATGCTTACTTAGTGTACAAGAATTGAGCAAGCTAGACAAACATTCATTAAATTGAATAAGTTACTAACAACTCAAAATCTGTCATTAGCTTTGAGAATAAAAATGGTTAGATGCTATGTGTTCCCAGTGCTATTGTACTGGCTTGAAGGATAAACCTTGAACAAGGACCCACAAAGAGACTGGAATCTTTTGAGTTCTGGGTATATAGGCGCTTGCTAAAAATTTCCTGGATGGCGCACGTTACAAATCGACAAGTCCTAGAGAGAATGGGCAAAGAATTGGAGATTTTATTCACCATTAAGAAAAGGAAGTTGGAGTTCCTTGGCCACATCACACGTAATAGTATATACGGAGTCCTGCAGCTTATCATGCAGGGAAAAATAATTGGACGAAGAAGTGTCGGACGACGAAGAATTTCCTGGTCGAGCAACCTACGAGTATGGTTCGGGCTTTCATCTGCACAGCTATTCCGTACAGCCTTTTTAAAAATTAGGATCGCCATGTTGATCAGCAACCTCCGAGGGAGAAGCTGACACCAAGAAGAAAAGAAGTGTACATAGGAATAGGGGCCTCGCTGGTCTAGCGCGGCAACGCGTTGCCACTCGAGGCCACAGCGAATTGTAGTCGTTCCGCTGTGGTTTCGAATCTCAGATGGGGCGACCGCATTTCGCTTAGTTAAGTTTAGGGTGCACGCTGCATGAATGGTTAGCGTGTAAGGGACGCCCGCACCCCCCTGAAGTAATGCGAAAGCGGTTCCGGGGGGGGGGGGCGGACCATAGTATGAATGAATGAAAAAAAGTGCACATAGGAAAAAAATCGAAAGCGATAGAGCCCAATTTATCGAGACAGTACTCGATAAATTTGCTCAAGACCGAAGAAGATTAAAATTTGTCTTTTCTTAGGTAAAGAGTTTAATACTTCCACAGATTTTGTTTGTTACCTAGTACTAGATAAATATTTTTATTTTTTATTATATGTTTTAAGGATGTAGGTATACTTAAGACAAAGATTGACGCTGTTATAAAATATTTTTATGACGTGTTAGTGTTATCTCTGTTATAGCACCCAAGATTTTAACTTTCAACTTCATTTATTCAAATATTTTTAATATAAATGTTAAAATATGTATACACACACACAGACACACTAAATACTAGTGTTTTGTATACGGGGTATTTATTACTGTTATTATTTGTTTTTTATTTAAGTTATTTTGTATTAAAATATAGAAAAAAAAACGGCACGTAATTTTTTTGCTCCCTCCTGGATTATTTTCTGCCGGCGCCCATGATATGAAACATTACAAACTAAAACTTGATCAAGGTATAAAAAAGTGTGAATGTATACTTCGTCATAACACTATACATATGGTGATACATGTAAAGTAGTTCTAAAACTTTTTTAAAGTATGATGCATCTCGAAACCCGGTGTCAAGCACAGTCCAACATCACATTCTCGGCAGAAGTATCTCGAATCCCTTCTCCTTTTTCCCCTAATTTCAGTGTGTTTGTAGACGTAACATACACTTTGGGAATTTTTCTTTCTCCAGGTACAGCAGGAACAACTTGAGGGAAATGTCGACCTATAAGACGTGTCGGAGTATTTCCGAAAGATGGACGTCCTCTACTTCCAGTCGTTCTTTCTTTTCCATATCCTGCAAGTAGTTTACGTATCAATTCCAACTGGAAGCTTTCTAAGGAAATGTTTTTTCCAGTTCTAGCCTTATACATTGCATGAGAATGTTTTGCCGTAAAAACAACACAATAAGAAGATTAAATCATTCAAAAAAGTAAGAAGGTAAATTTTGGAAATATTGCACAGTTAGTTTTAATATACACTTCGTTTCATATGAAATGCACCACCCATTAAAAATAAACCTACGTGTTTGAAACTTTGCTAAAATAATGTTTCATTATTGCTGTAGTGTATGTTGGTGGAGTTACGGTGGAACACCTGCATGCGTGAAGAAAATGTGGAGTTAGTTGCTAAACTGTACAGGTGTAGGCTTGTGGTGTTTATTTGTGGGAAATAAAATATAAAACCTATTTGTGATTTATTACGATACCCGCAAATATGACATTGGCGACGAGGAAAATCGGTAGTTACATTTAAGATAGCACCTGGGGTAGGTAAAGTTAAATGTAATTAAAAGTAATTAAACATAATGGCACCGCCAGATACAAGTTCAAGTAAGAATATCATTGGCTTATTAGGAACTTTGGAAACGTTTGATTATAAAAACTACTTTACTGTGTTTAAAGAACGGTTGAATCAGTTTTTCATAGCAAATGGTATCAGCGAGGACGCAAGAAAAAGAACGATCCTTTTAAACACATTGAGTGAGGAATGCTACGTGCTGATTAGAAATTTATGTGTAACAAGTTTGCCAGAAACAAAATCCTAGGACGAACTTGTAATATTATTAACTGAATATTTTAGCCCAGTGAAATCATATTTTGCAGCACGGGTTAAATTTTATACGGCAAGGAAAGCAGCCGACGAGAGTATAGCAGAATGGGCGGCTCGCGTAAGAAGTTTAGCGGCAAATTGTGGGTTTAACGAAAAAGCAGAACTGTCGGTGGTTATGAGAGATGTATTCGTGGTAGGTGTTAATCCAAGTAGTATTATGGACAGACTTTTGGAAGAAGATGCATCCAAGGCAGAAGTGACTCTGCAATCATTCATTAAAATTGCCCAAGCAAGGGAATGCACATTAAGGGAATATGCCACGAGAGTGGAGAGCAGCCAGCAGCAACTCCCGGATAGTGACTGGGTCAGGGATCCGAAGCAAGAGGAGGTCCATTACGCAAGACAAAAAGGCCAGCAACAACAAAGGCTCTCGAGACCACAAGGGGAGGCAGCAATCTCCAGAAAGCAGATAAGTGAAATACAGAGAGGTAAATTTAGTAAATGTAATGTGTGCCGACGTGGTAATCACAAAAATAGTGAATGTTACTTCCGTAATTATGTCTGTCGTAAGTGTGATTTAAAGGGACATTTGGCTGTGGTGTGCCACAAGGAAGAAGAAAACGCACAATATTTTATGCTCGAAAAAGATAATTTGTTTAATTTTAGTAGCATGGAAACCGATGTAAATGGAAATTTTAAACCAACGTACATAAATTTGACAGTAGAAAATATTCCCTTAGGTTTTGAAGCCTAAACCCATTGGGTATTTAGATTTAAATATTGCATACCAAGGTCACAATTACATTTTGAAAACGTATGTGATTAAAAATGGTGGCCCACCATTAATAGGTAGAAATGGATTGGATATGTTGAATCTAGGAATTACGGAAATTAGATATGTAGTAGATAAAGATAATGTAACACTAAGTCTTCCACAGTTATTACAGGGACATTCTGAAATTTTTAAGGAAGGTTTAGGAACATTTACAAAGGGTACAATTAGCCTCAAATTAAAGAGTAATGCAGTGCCAAAATATTTTAATCCACGTCCTGTATCATTTGTTTTAAAATCTAAGGTAGAGGAGGAGATTAATAGATTGATAAATTGTGGGGTGTTAACGCCAGTGGAATTTTCGGAGTGGGGAACTCCTATTGTTCCTATTTTGAAAGCAAATGGTACGGTACGTTTATGCGGCGATTTTAGGGTAACCTTAAATTCGCAACTCGAAATTGCAAAATACCCCCTACCCAGAATAGAATATTTGTTTTCGAAGCTTCAAGGAGGGGAAAAGTTCTCGTAGTTAGATCTGTCAAAAGCCTACCAGCAAGTAGGTACCTTTAGATAATGAGTCTAAGAAGTTGGTCACTATATCAACGCACAAGGGTCTTTCGAGTGGTCCGGCATTGTTTCAACAAATTATGGAGCAGATGTTCTTTATTCCGGGAGTAGTAGTATTTTTGGATGATATTTTAGTAACAGGCAAAAACGACCAAGAGCATCTGTTACGGTTGAAACAAGTATTTCAGAAACTAAAAGAATGTGGGTTAAGGGTTCGTAAAGAAAAGTGCGTGTTTTTTTCAGAATTCTGTAAAGTATTTGGGCATGTTATAGATAAGAGAGGGTTGCGCACGTCTGAGGAAAGAGTTTTAGCTATAAAAAATGTAGCGATCCCAAAGTCGGTGTCGGAACTTAAAAGCTTCTTAGGAATGGCTAACTTTTATTGTAAATTTATCCCAAACGCATCAGAAGTTATGAAGCCGATGTACGATTTATTAAAAAAAATTGTAGGTGGCATTGGTCAATGAGTTGCCAAAGGGCGTTTGAAAATGTAAAAAGGATTTTGATGTCACATTCAGTTTTAACGCATTACAACCCAGAGCAAACCATAAAACTGACGGTAGATGCTTCGAAAGATGGAGTGGGGGCGGTAATAAGTCATATTTATAGCGATAAAACAGAAAAACCAATTGCCAGAAGTAAAATATTCCCAAATTGAAATAGAGGCAGCGGCCATAATTTTTGGAGTAAAAAAGTTTTTCCAGTACCTGTATGGGCGGAAATTTTTATTAGTTACGGACCACGAACCGCTGTTATCAATTTTCGGATCAAAAAGGGGCATTCCCATTTTAGCTGCAAATAGATTACAACGCTGGGCGTATATTTTGTCTGCTTTTGATTTCGAAATTAGTTATGTGGGTTCTTCGAAAAATCAAGCGGATTGTTTTTCACGTTTGCCGATAAATCAGACCTCGGGAGAAAATTCGATTGATCAAATTTCATATCTGAACTATATAAAAGAAGCAAATTTACCAGTCCATTTTAAACAAGTAAAAATGGAAACTAGGAAAGATCCGATTTTAAGTAAAATTGTTAGGTACATCAGAAACGGTTGGCCAAATACCAAACTACCAGATAGTGTTAAACCTTTCTTTATTAGGAGAAACGAAATTACGATTGAGCAAGACTGTCTGATGTGGGGATATCGAATTGTGTTACCTGAAAAATTTCGAGCCAGAGTATTACGAGAAATTCATTCATCACACATGGGAGTAGTGAAAATGAAGGCTCTTGCTCAATCGTATGTGTGGTGGCCATCTATTGATAAACAAATTGAAAGTATTAGCAGTAATTGTAGGGCATGCGCGACATTTCAAAGTTCTCCGCCAAAGGCATTATTAATTCCATGAAGTTGGCCACAAAAAGAATGGTCACGATTGCATATAGATTTCTTGGGACCATTTTTTGGAAAGCATTTTTTTTGTAATCGAAGATGCCATGTCAAAGTGGATCGATTGCTTTGAAATGTCAAAGATAACTACATCAGCTACGATTGATAAGTTGTATGAGACGTTTTCGCGGTTTGGGCTTCCAAGAGAGATTGTAAGTGATAATGGAACACAATTTATGTCGGAAGAGTTTCAAAATTTTGTATTGCATTACGGCATTAAGCACATTGCAGGGGCTACTTATCACCCCTCTACAAATGGTTTAGCAGAAAATTCCGTGAAAATAATTAAAAATGCGATATTAAAAGCAAGGAAGGAAACCGATTCATCAGATTTTACGTTCATAATAAACCGATTTTTGTTTCATTATCGTAATACCCCTCACTCAACAACAGGAGAAGCTCCTGCTAAATTATTAGTTGGTAGAACATTGCGATGTAATTTAGATTTACTGTTGCCATCAACAACCGTAATTATAGAAAATAAACAAGTGGCACAAAAAGACAATTATAAAGGAAACAGAAGTGTATGTTTTGCGGTTGAGGATTATGTCTGGGTGAAGGATTATCGAAATCAAAAGGCAGAATGAAGTCATGCTAAAATAGTGAGAGTGTTGGGTAAAAGAACATACATTGTAAAGATTGTAAATGGGGCAATGATATGGAAAAGGCATTTGAATCAAATTCGAGAATGGAAAGAGGTAAATAATGTCATGTCAAATGATAAACAAAATTTAGAGCCTTTAACAATCATTCCTCGATCTTCTTTGAGTTCAGTTTCGGTACCAGCTACGGCATTAAGTATTGAAGCTGAAAATGATAGAGTTCTAAGACGACGTAGTCAAATTCATAGCCCAGACAGACTTCAAGTAGGGCTGTAAGAATTGGATTCTGTAATAAAATTGTAGGGAAGATAATGTAGTGTATGTTGGTGGGGTTACGGTGGAACACCTGCATGCATGAGGAAAATGTGGAGTTAGTTGCTAAACTGTACAGGTGTAGGCTTGTGGTGTTTATTTGTGGAAAATAAAATATAAAACTTATTTGTGATTTATTACGATACCCGCAAATATGACAATTGCGTATGAAATAATCAGGTTTTTATAAAAAAAGGTTAACAATCATAGTAAAACAATAACAACAACGAAAACAAAATTAATATGTAACATCTCCATGAACAGCAATTTACTCGTAGTGGCATGCTTTCTATTAAGTGGTCTATGTTCTCCTGGGGTATCTCGTTCCATATAACCCCAAGTTGGTGTCTCAGCTCGTCTATGTTGTTAAGAGCTTTTGGCGATAATCTTAGTCGCCGGCCCATCATGTCCCAAAGATGTTCGATCGGCGATAAGTCCAGTGATCGTGCAGGCCAGGGCAACATTTGCAATTGTGCTTGTTGAAGGTACGTTCTGGTAATGTCTGCAGTGTGTGGACGTGCGTTATCCTGTTGGAAAATACCGTTTGTAGACGAACGTCACAATCACTTGTTTTTTTTAATGGAAATAGTGATCATTTCATACGGAATAATAAAACATTATTTTAGCAAATTTTCAAACGCGTAGGTTTATTTTTAGAGGGTGGTGCATTTCATATGAAACTGTTTACTGTTTACGGTTATTAGTTACTAATTAATTATTGATTTATCGATATAATGCTGACTACTTTGTAAAATTGTGATTAGTAAAGTAAATTGTAATTCTTAACCTTCGTATAGGTCCTTTAAATTCGCTACACATTGTCTAGAAACTGAATTTATTTTTGCCCTTTAATAATTTAAGTTCGTTGTTTTTGTGATAAGTATTTACATTGGTTGAAATACAGTAACTAAACATATTTTTGACAGGGAGTTAGTTTAAACAAATAATGACAATTTTTTTTTATCTAAGCAATCCCTTCTAAGTAAGACATTGATTAACAATTAAATGTGCTAATAGGGTGTCTAAAATTTCGTATAAATTTGCTTTAAATATGGTCTATTTTCCTGCAATTTTTTGTGTATTTGCACGTTATTATTTGAGGTCAATTTTTTAACATAACAATTGATAATATTTCTGCAAAGTCCAGGCCTACTAATGTTAAGATAGTTTTGTAACTGTAATTTTGTTAATTTTATGAATTAAACTAAACAACATGGTATTGGAGTAAACAGAAACCTACGGCGTGTATTTAAACAACAAAGAAAGTATTCTAATAATTTGCAAGTATTTATTAAAAATAAATACATTGGGATTTTTCTATATTTTAGACAAAACTAAAAGTTATTTTGTTATTTAAATGTTAGGTATATGTATATGTATAGAGCGAATTTGTAGCTCGTACTATTTACCAGATTCCCATGCACACGCATAGCAGTAATTTTAAAATAAATTAAAAAATGCAGTCGTACTACTTACGTAGCGATTAGCAAACCCTTTTTTCAAAAAATCAAGATGCAACAGCATCTGCGATGTTGCCAAGCATGCCCGATCTCAAGTTGACTGCAAAATACATCTTGAGGTTTTATACAAAAAAGGCGCTGCAGCGCTCTCTGCAGTGGGGTTAGATGAACTTCTAGAGTATAAAATCGTGCAAAATGCGTACAAAATGAGCTCCGGGCAAAAATTTGAATTTCACCACCCCTTCACATGTCCTCTTGAATGAGTACGATATACACATGGATACAAGACGAGATCCAAAATCGGATCTCACCTTGCAAAAAGGATCTCGACTTGTACCGAAAATAAATATATATATATGTATATATATATATATATTGCTGTGCAATTTTATTTTTGATTAATAAATATAATTGATGAAATCGTTGGGCGCCAAATTTTGAATTCTTTCAAAATTAATAAATCTAAATTGACATACAATAGCATCTAAATTGACTCCAATTTCTCAGGCTAAAGTGAATACGTGGCTTCCCTAATTTAGATAGGTTTATATGAATCAAATATAACATATAATATCATCAGTACATAAATAACTTTTGAACTTATCTTGAAAATCCAGTCCCGTTTGCGGCAATTTAGGCACCAATTCTCCGAAAACTGCTGATCTGTACATTCTTATTTCCTACGTTGAAGAGTTCCATTGTATTAGCCGGATTCGTTGAACTTCGCAATGTCAGCTTCCAGTACGCAAATTTAAAGTTTAGTGGAATAAATCTCAGAAGCACTGTATTAATTACACTCAAATGTTCCAATTTAATTACGGTAAGTTCTTTTTTATACGTTTTTATTATTATATTAAAGGAATGAATAAAAGAAATTTTATTTTTATTCTCATTTCTTTTCAGTTAAATTTTTCAAAGAAAACACACTTGAATCAATTTAAATATGGTAACTTATTTATTATTATTACACACACACATTTGTAATTATTAACCCACAATTATAGTTGTAGTAATATAATTCACTTTGACATTTCATAAACAAACAAACTTAACCTCATTTTTGAGATTCAAAGTTACATTACAATAAAATTTAAGCACTAATAAGAAAAAAGCGTGCACCCAGTTCGATGGCCATATAGGTACTGAAGCAATTATTTTCTGCCAGATACCTCTGAAATTCTGACAAAATCGAATCGTAACCAGGTAACATAATAAAATGAAGAACGGAATTTTCAAAACAAAAACTAGTGAAGCGTTAATAAATAAATTTAAAATTATGGATAGAAAGCTTATGCCTAAACCTATCAAAAAACTAATTCCAGATTCAGAATCCCTGAATTAATATCTATAAATAGACATCCCACAAGCCAATATTCAAAATTACACAAATTTTACATTTTTCAAAATATTGTTAATTAAACTAAAATTATTGATATACCTAATAAAAACACATATAACACAATTCTACGATTACAACACAAGTTAAGCAACACATAAACATCCTATAAATCCAATCTATTCGAAGTAAATAACTAAATACTACCTCATAACCTAAAAATTCAAAATTTAATCAAACACAAATATATCCACACAAATAACACAAATTATCAAACAAACCTAACAAAAACCTTCCTAGGTACAGTCTTCAACTAATTTGGCTTATACAAAACATGTTGTAGTAAAATTATATACATTTAAATTATTTACATAAATTAATTACTATTATTGAATTATAGGGCTCCGTTACAGTTCAAAGAGATCT
>JABXWE010003874.1:0-19381 GCA_014611495.1 Limonius californicus
GAGTTTTATGACCGAAGAGCAGATAACTGTAAAATAGCCGAAATTTCATTTAAAACGCTTTGTGGTAACGTCTGCCACGCCACCCACACTTTGAAGTGTGAAAGTCCTTTCAAACAAGTAAGCAGCCTTGAAAAACTTCCTTCATTAGGTTTTTACCAGTGACCGCTTTTCTCTATAGACACTTTAAAGCCCCAGGATAAATTCGAATTCCGGACACAGTCAAGGATGCTTCAGCGATCAGGCAGATAAAATCGTTACGCTTGGAAAATTGTTCTCAGCAATAAATGGTAAAAAATAGTTCAAAAAGGATAGCTCCATGAACTGACATTGTAAATCTGGTTTGTTCCAGATACTATCGATTTTGAGTGCATAATATTGTGAAGAACTGCAATGGAAACAGGAAGCAATTTGTAAAATTGTCGGGTAATTTGATGGAATAGGCAATTGTAGCTTGTAAATAATTTATCCCCTTTAAGTAAATTGATATATGATAAGCAATTATGAGAAGTAATTGAATATCCATCATCCCTAACCGAAATCGTTAATCCTGGAAGTGAATACTAAACATTTATACCAAATTGTAGACATGTTAGTAATGCATTTTCGATATAAATCAAATCAGAAAAAATATTTATATATGCATAATGAGATCAAGTAAATTGTAAAAGTATCTGGAATTTTTTCCTAACATGTCAGTGCGGATTAATGTCACATATATCTTAAATATCTGATTTGAGAATACAGTATTTTTCAATTTTAATTGCTGATTTCAATCAGGCGAGCATAGTATAGGCAGCTGCCTTCTTAGCATCCAAAATGGCAGCATAGTTACGTTTCCAATTTCGGGAAATATTAAGTGACTGAAGCCTTTCTATTTTTTCTTGCTTTAGAATGTTATACAAAAATAACAGAGCATATTGATTAAAATTACAAAAAACTTGCTTAACTTTTTCACCGCAGTTTCTGAAAAATATAATTGAAACAGGTTTTTCCATTTTATTTTACTTCTGAAGTTTCTATATTTGTATGATGGGACTAATGTAACATTTTTTTGTTTACTCTCTGATATAATTTAAGTTTCAGCAAATTTAAAATTCACATGCTATCTAAAGCAAAAAAAAAATAGGGAAATAGCTTTAACCTTTTAAACAACAACGGGATGGTTTGGAGTTCTTCTATCTACCACAAGACCAGACCATGGTTTGGGAATGTTTTCATAGACATTAAACCCTGGAAGGAACTATCAAGGAAGTATGTTGGCAAATAATACTCTGAAATGACCATTTTAAAGTATCTTTGTTACGCTCATTTGATTTTGCCGCTTCATTTGAATTAAAGTTTTATTTTAATTTCCGCTCTTACGACGATTACTATTTTCATTATTTTCAAAGATTAAATTTATGGGAGGCCATTTTAGAAACTTAATCAAACGCTTGTCGCGTTTGTTCAGTCTGTTTAGCGTCAACCGAAAACGGTTCTTAGAACCACTTTGTCCGCAGAATGGCCCTGGAAATTTTAGGCTTCCCGGAAGTTCAGGTGCAAAATATGTTCTAGAACTCCTGTACCATATTTTGCAATATGATGAAATCTTCCAGCTGTTGGGTGTTTGCGTTTCGTTCTTTCTTAAGTCGATTTTACATCTCCTTTCTACTCGGTTGCTTGCGAAGAGCTAACGCCGAAATCAAGTACTGCAAGGGCGGCTTGGGTTTCCGATGGGTGTCCATAGCGTGGATTTTCGTATCGCTGTTATCACCGTGGGGTGAACAGAACCATCGACAAGTGTCGGATTTAAAGAAACACGCTGGAATTTTAACCATTAGAAGGCAATTCATTGCGAATTTGTCGATCGCCTTTGGCGGATTATTATCGAACCCCTTTCCTGTCCCTCTGGATGTGCCGCAGATGCGACAAATAGCTTGGAAGTTTGTGCAGCGAATATTTCGTTCGGAAATTTCCCGTTTTCCCGAAGAACGTCTTGGCGGTTATTGGTGCAATAGTGATCCGAGCCTTCAGTGACGTGCCTGCCCCAAATTGTGCCTGCGTCTCTCTCTACTCCCTACCGAAAAAAATTAAGGTATACATAGTTACTGTGCCGTTGTGAAAAATTCTTCCGAGATAAATTTTATTGGATTAAAGTACTGAACCTTCTTTTTTGATGCGACGCAAAGCGACCATCAGTTGCCAGTTGTCATTTTTCTTTTGTTAACTGTAAAATGCAATTATAAATTGTAATTGTAAATGCCGCAAGCCAGGAGCGGCGAGCCTCGGTTCGAATTCCAACTACCCCTGTATTAAACCATAAACATTACCATTTTGAACGTAATTTTTGTTTTTGTATTATGCGTCACCAATTTGAAAATCTAAAAATTTACCATATCTTTTATTTCTGTGTATTTTTATTGTATTTTGTGCATGAATTTTGTAAACATTATATACAGGAAGAGGTACAATAAAGGTGAGTCCGATTGTCATAAGCTGCTGGCTTCTCGGCCTTCCACGAGAATCTGCAATCAGCTGTGATTTGGAAGGCGGCGCCCGCTAATTTTGACCTACTCTGTACACAACTAGGTACGATTTCCCTCCTGTAAGCCGTTACCGTGAACAATCCCTACTCCTTAAATTAAGCCGAAGGCCTTTTCCACCTTTCCTGTTGCGGGTCGACAAAAAAGCTCGTTTGGTCCGTAACAACTTCCATGCTTGAGTGTAGATTAGCTTCACAAATACGTAATAGCGAAGAAGACAACTGAAGGTTCTCGCAAAAATGGACACATCATGTGTGGGTAACAGACTAGGGTCAAATTATGGGAAGGGCTTATAATGGGTATTTTCAGAGATCTAGTGTTACAATTCGCACAGACAAGAAAGTGTCCTACCATTTCCTATGCAAGTAAGTTGTTAAAGTCTACATCTAAACATTTTCCGTTTTGGTATCTGCAGACCAATGTGTTTCGATGACTCAGAAAGTCGTAAAGTGTAAGCAACATTACAAAATTGAATAGTAATCTGTAAATCGGTATACATCAAAACTATTTATTTGGGCATTCTAAAATATTCAGAAGACACAAGAAATAGAAGAACGACGTTCTACCAAATATCGTTTCAAGCACGAACTTAGATGAAAATCGTGTTCTACTAGTGGTGATAGTTAATTCCACTTTTTCTTGGTTTTGGGTCTGTTACATATAAGGGTGAACCGAATTAATATGCATACCAGCTAGATAAAAACGTTCACTATGAAAATTTATTATACAGAAGCTTACAAAGCATTTGGACAATACGTTACAATAAATGTGATTCGTTGGTAAACTTATTTACGTCCAATACAAGACAAAAGTAACTTGTAAACAGGTTTTAAATATTTACGTAAACTCCTAGTATTTGGGCAATTCTACCAATTTTGGTGTTGGGTGTTAGTGTTTTAGTAATTAATTTTTAAGCTCACGGCCCAAAGAATCACATAGTTGCATTAAGCATGCAATCACACTTAATGACCTTGAAATGTTTTCAGCACTGTATGTCTGTATTGACGGAAAATATTAATATTTTTGCGAAACTTTGATCCTCCAAATCTGCTACAATTGATGTTCCCATTACATATTATATTATATTCTTAAATTAAAAAAAATTTAGAGTACCTGATTTAAGAGCCATGTAATTGCTAACAAAGTAAGGGTTCTAAATCATTAACACCATACGTAGGCTTTTTCTTGAGCACCTAATAAGTACAAATTTAGAAATACTGAACCGCGGATGTGAACCTACCTTTGTCACAACGCGTAGTCAGACAGTGATAGATATCACTCTGGCATCTTCAAGTATTTCCAATAGTATTGAGGGCTGGCAGGTATCACCTGTTGTATCCATGACAGACCACAGATGGTTTTGTTTCAGACTCTCGTACTACGGCCACACCAAAACAATATAGGAACCCTAAGCGGACTGACAGACTATTTTACAAGATAGATCTGGAAGCCCACCTGACGGAGTAGATTTTCCCGGAATCGATTGTTCAGGTAGAGGACTTGCAGTCCAGCTAGGATATTCTGCACAACTCACTCCTACAATCCTATGAATCATCGTGCCCCTAAGGGCATCCAGGACTAGTCGCACAACCTCTTGGTGGTGCAGAAAACTCGACAGGATGAAATCAAAGTTGGGCAAACTCTTCAATAAAGCAAAGCGAACTGGAATTACTAGGGACTGAGAAGCATATAAAGACCAAAAACGATTATACGAAAAAGAAATTGGCTCCAGGCAGGGGGACTCTTGGCAAACTCTTTGAAGTTCCATAGAGACCACTACCGCAGCGGCTAGACTACAAAGGATCCTTTCTAAAGACCCCAATTAACAACCAGGCTGTCTCAAGCAAGGGGATGGTTCCTTTACAACTAAACCCGAAGAGACAGCGGAAGTGTTAATTGAAACACATTTCCCAGGCTGTATTGTCACCTCTGACCGTATATGGCCGAGGCTCGCCGCCCCACCCCCCACCGAGGAGGATTAGGAAGTGGCGGACCAGGTCGTACGGGGTGACAAAATAAGCTGGGCTACAAATTCTTTTCTTCCCTACGTCCCTAAGTCGCCAGGAATGGATGGTGTCTTTCCAGCCCTGTTACAATGGCGACTGGACTTGATCCATGCTCACCTGGTGCGCATCTACCGGGTTTGTAATGCGTTTAGATATATACCGGAGAACTGGAGAGAAGTGAAGGTAGTTTTTATACCTAAACCAGGGCGTATCGACTACTCCCTGGCCAAATCATATTGTCCCAATAGTATGACATTCTTCTTACTAAAGACGTTTGAGAGACTTTGTGACAGGGAAACCAAGGAGAAGGTGCTTGTTTCACACCCACTACACCTGCACCAAAATGTTTACATCCCAGGGAGATCTACTGAATCGGCGCTGCACGCTGTAGTGAATCGAATTGAGCGATCGATAGATAATAAAATGTCTACTCTGGGAGTTTTCATTGATATTGAAGGAGCCTTTGAGAAGACTTCCTTTAAAAGTATTAACTCTGCCTTACGTAGACATGGAGTTGCACCTATTGTGAGTGGATAATGCACATGCTTACTATGAGAGCAGTGCAATTTAATATAGGAGGCAACTCTATTAGAGGTGTATTGATGAAAGGTTGTTCACAAGGCGGGGTTCTGTATCCACTGTTGTAGTATACAGTAGTGGACAACCTTCTAAAATCACTCAATGATGCTGGGTTCTATACCATTGGATATGCGGATGACATTGCCATCCTCATCACAGGGAAATTTAAGGGCACGCTTTGCACCTTAATGCTCTCCAAATAACAGAAAAATGGTGTAGTGGTCAGTCCTTCTCTGTCAATCCCTTGAAGACAGAAATGGTACTTTTCACAAAGAAAAGGAAGGTTGGACCCTTACGTGCACCTTTACTATTTGACACTTCTCTCGGCTTTTCACCTAGTGTCAAATACCTGGGAGTTATTTTTGATAAACGGCTGAATTGGGAGAAACATTTGAAAGCTAAAACAGAAAAAGCATGCATGACTTTCTGGCAGTATCGCCCCGCTATAGGTAAATCCTGGGGACTCTCTCCCAGAATTACCTTGTGGCTGTATACTGCCGTGATTAGATCTATGTCATGTTATGGAGCACTTGTCTGGTGACCCAGGGTCAGACAAGGTACGGCAGCCATCAAACTAGGACATGTACAACGTCTTGCCTGTCTTAATTCCACAGGTGCTATACGTTCAACCCTTACGGCCGCCTTAGAAGCGATGCTATGCCTTCCACCACTCGACCTTTTTGTTGAGGAAGTAGCTGTGAGGACGGCTGTGAGGCTGCGCCATAGGAGTCAGCGGCACACAGCAGGTAGGGGAGACAGACATACCCGTATCCTGGGTGAGACAGTCGTCAAGACCCCTTTTCTAGACGCAATGGTAGAGTACCTCCCTCCACAAAATGCCATCAATAGACACTGCAGTGTTTATGTCAATGCTGAGCCAACCCAACACATGGATATCTCCATTTTCCTGTTTTCCAAGCGGAGGTAGTGAGAATAATGCATGGTGCAAATGCAATTCTTGAACGAAAGATCAAGAGCCAACAACGTATTGGTATCTACAGTGACAGCAGAGCCGCTTTACTAGCCCTGGGTAGTTTCAAAATTACCTCAGGTGTGGTACTGCAGTGCCGTGAAGCTATCGACGATTTCTCAAAAGATAATGTCATTTCTTTTATATGGGTGAAAGGACATGACGGAAACTACGACTATGAGGAGGCTGATGAAATTGCGAGACTGGCCTCCTAACAACCTATTTGGGGATCAGAACCCGTTATCCCTATATCGCCGAGGACATTAAGCTTCATGCTATACCAAGAAACCCTAAAAAACTTCACGCGAGGATGTGTAAACCCGAAAGTTGTCGTCATGCAAGGGCTGATATTACTGCACCCTGGCCAAAGACAGCCAAATTTTGTGTGCAACTGTCCCGAAAGAACCTGCGAGTAGTTGTAGATATTTTATCTGGACACTACACCCTAAAAAACACATGCACAGGATGGGACTGGAGGATAGCCCAGACTTTCAAGGATGCAACGGGGATAACAAAACGGCAGAACACGTCCTGTGTCACTGCCCAGTTCTCGCAAGAATCAGAGGATCCACGTTGGGAGACTTTTCGCCTGATATGGTCGAAATCAGCAATCGCAGTTGCGGAAGTCCTCAAGTACATCCGAAGGATTGGATGGCTTGGGTGATGCTCAAATTGGGGAGCTGCTGGGGAGGCATCACAATGGGCCCACTTATGTGGCCTAAGTGCACGTGAAGTAACTCACCTTCTCAAAATCTACAATGACAATGACAAAGGGTTCTAAATAAATGGAGTATGGTAAGAAATTTCTTCGATTTCTTTAATCTCACATACAGGAGGATTAACCCTCTGAACGTATTATATGGTCTTCAGCGGATGGTTCTACCTGAAGGTGAATTGAAATATCAATTGAAACTCCCCATAGCGCAATAGGTTTTTATTTTCTACAAATACATATTAAGAATGAAGTTACGTAACTACAATTAAAGTTTGCGGTAGCGGTCAAAAATTTAATACTCTGTATTTATTAATGATTCCGTATCGCTCAGTTTCCAATACCTTCAAGTCTTACTAATTAAAATTTAAAATGTAAGATTTTTGTTTTTAATTAGTTGGCAACACAATAAAGTTAAAACGACCTCATTTGAAAAATATTTGCATTGCATTATAAGTATGTTGTGAACAGCAGGCTGGTGAGTAAACAGGACAGTGGCAACGCACTCTAAGTTTCCAGATTGAACATAAATAAGTATTTCCTGAATAAAATCACTCTAGAACTCAAAATGTTCTTGCCTAAGAACATTCATTTGCTAAACTATAATTAAACTGTAACGCTGCAGACGAGTGAATTTGCAACCGTTTGCGTAGCAACATCGTAGTTAGTAGTGTTGAGCAGCGTTATAAATTTCTTACCAACAAGGATTAGAATTGTATGAAAATCAGATTACAAATAGTAATAGAAAATAAGCGTTAAAAATCTATTTTAATTGTGTTATTGGCAATTATATACTAAAGTCTAATACTAATAAAAATGTATTTTTAACAGTTTCAATGGCCACACTGTGTAGAGAGTTAATTTTCTTGCATAGAGATCAAAACTAGTTTAAAATTTATAGTGTAGTTTGCAAAGCTTAGTAATTAATCTGTATTACGCGTATACCTTTAATTTACGGGGACGTAATTGTAGTTCAAGCGAACTGCAACCATACAAAGGCTCAGTTATATATCCCTCACAGTTTCGCGATGCTTTAGTATTATAATATTGCAGAGGTAGTGCTACCTTCAGTATGAATGAATTCTGCAATTGCATGATTTGCAACTATAGTTATAACATTTTGGAAATCTAAAACGCACTGGTTTGTTTTGTCCACATAAATGCACGTTTCAAAAATTCATGCAAAAAGCAAGTTGCCAGAATAAGAGGGATATTACATATTTTTATCACAAATCTGTATTCCTTGTCAGTTGCGCATTGAATGTAAATACCCTCACGGAGATTCATATTTTTGGTTTTCCAGTTGTAACAGTTAAAATATGTAAAACAGTATTTAGGGAAAATAGAGTGTAGAAATGGAAAAGGAAAGGAAAGGAAAAGGTAAGTGGAAAATGAAGGCTGCTAGATAAAAGGAAGTAGGAAATGAAGGATATAAGTAAAATATTACAAAAGGGATAAAAAGTCCTAATGAGAAATGGTAGAATACAATAGTAAAGGAAGAAAGCTAAGGACAAAAATATGCAGTTACAGCCATTTCAGAGATTCTCA
This sequence comes from Limonius californicus, assembly GCA_014611495.1. Taxonomy (NCBI): domain Eukaryota; kingdom Metazoa; phylum Arthropoda; class Insecta; order Coleoptera; family Elateridae; genus Limonius; species Limonius californicus. The sequence continues at coordinate 8,338 of JABXWE010003874.1, forward strand.
AAATGTATCGAATATTCTGCTACGGTAATAAATTTACCGAATCTGCTTCTTTGCAACGTTGCAATGATGGGTACAGCTTAAGTTCCGCTCATTAGCTGTTTAAGTTGTTTGTTAAATTCTATCTCTTAAAACTTATACGACTCTTAGGAAAACTCATCAAAACTACTTTGATTACCTTCTTAGTTTTACGTGAGCATCCAAACCCATTTAAACTAGTGGCAGACGTAAAATCCATTTAGAGTAAGATTTCCTTGAAAAATCCCTACCGTAGGGTTTATTCGGCAAACAGAAATCCGGGCGCTCTGAAACCTCCAGCAAATTTGCATGACGTAAAAAGACCGCCATTATTTCGCCTAATAGTCATCGTAATAGTGCACCGAGGTAATATACACTGATTATATGGCACACACTGAAAGCCAGATTAAGTTTTTGTAGCATAATGCGCCATTATCCTCAATAGCGATGCCTATCAATAGTTATTATCCACTAGAACTTAAAAGGTGTAACGCCATTATTAGCGGCGCTGATGAGCTTCTATTGTGTCCCATTTTATCGATTACATAAGAAATTACCTACGTTATATCGTTTATTGAAATAAATCTATTGAACCGATACTAAAAATTATGACTTGGTATAAAATTGTTATGATTGTCATTAAACCAGAAATGCATTACATAAATATTTGATATTAATTAATTTTCTATTATTGCCTTATAAATAGTAAAACAGATATCAGTTCATATTCCTCTAAGGCATTGTTTCTAGTGTATAAGTAATATTTAGTTAGTGTCTGGTAGTAATAACTGGATAAAGGAACCTATAATTATAGTTTAGATAAATGTAACTTTTGTACCAAATTCTCGAATATATTTGGTACTTAAGGTTATTCTTGCAGTTAAACATTTTTAATGGATACTTTAATACTAAAAATAATAGCAACAGTTACTGTTGAAATTATGCCTACATATTAAAATATAAATATGAATTTCAAGGAAGTAACGCAAGAAAAAATTAACAAATTTTTAATTGAACTTGTATGTTTTTAAACTGACTTGTAACTTTCGTATTACAACTTGAAGCTTCCCAAATTTCCACTAAACATTTGTTAGAAGCTGCTCAGTATTCTAATGGCGCAAGGTACCAGTCATTCAATAACTCAAACAACAATTAAATTATTACAGATAAAATAATTCTCCCTTGGAATAACCGAGATAGTTTAATATTTTTCCTTTCACTGTTTAGCATTTAATATTATTACGAAATAACTGAGTATAATGCCAAATTCTAGAAATGTTAACAAAGAAGAATTTAATAGTGCTCCAATCCTATACCTAAATTCTAATATATTTTACATTTCTGCGTACAGACTGGTTAGTAACATTTTAAAATAGTGGATGAAAAGTTTGTTTAAATATATTAATTAAATATATTGATGAAAAGTATCCAACCAGCGCAACTGATCAAATTTTCTCTTATTTTAATTACAATAAAATACTACTAATTAACATTTTTTAACGACCGTTATCTCTGGCATGCCAATTGTAAACCAACGAGGTGTTCTGCCTAGGAAATATTCTCTGGAACAGAAGCGTTTACAATTCCAGTGGTTCGGAACCCATGTTAAACTGTAGGTCCTCTACATCGTACAACACGGAACACAGGTACAGAAATGATCACCATGTGTCGTAAGAAACAAAGCATACCAACGAGACTTAACAATTATTTTGGCAATACTTCCGCCAAAAATATTGCAACTTCTAATTATCATTAACATTAACTTCTAAATTCTCAATTAAAAATATAATTAAGCAATTTCTATCTTCAAAACTTTCTATTAAGAAGTATAAATGTAGATCTTCAAATATTAACTAATTGAACTCATCAACAACGTTCTAAAAATATTCTTTACATTTAAAGTTTACATTCCGAATTATAGAACAGCATCGTAATTTTACGGCGAAATCAAAATGTAATTACTTCTGCCGTTAATAATCACGATTGAAAACAACATTTTTCATTTAATCAGGTAAGCACTTCAATTTCAACAGGATTAGTTTTATATAAGGTTGAACAATGAGTACAAAAGTAGTGAATTACTTTTTCAGGGAGTTGCTATTGAACCTGCAAAATTATATTTCCAGAGATTTGAATAAATACTTTTCTGTTTTATATTTTTTTTGCTGAACTGTCTTTAGTTTTGTTTGTTTGAACCTATCAAATGTATCAATTAATGGAAAATATGGTATTGCAGCACATACTTAGGTTATTGGTATTTTACTTTCTCTGCCAAAGATCTTAAAAATATTTCGGACATGCGTAGAGCAAGTTTGATTATTAAAGTTGCAAAGGCCCTGGAATAAATTATTGTAATATTATAATTTATTAATAAACAATATACTGATTGAATTTTCTATAATCGCATTAAGTTTGTGCTGTTAAAATAAATATTTATTACCTTGAAGTAAGATCCCAACTTTTCGATGTTACAACTGCACAGTGTACAACCCAATTTTCTTTATGGGATTTAAATCTGTACTGGTTGGTTGTATCAAGATACTCATGAATTTGCCCCTTATGTAATGGAAGTCTCGCTTTCATTCGCGTGTTTTGAAAACCGAAAACCTTGGGACGAATATGGAATTACTTTATAGATTTGTAGAGGAGTTGTTTTAAACTTCCAATTTTATATTTTGTCGTTTATCGTGTGTAACTAAGAATGGAGAATTTGAAATTTACGGTTGATTCTTTTTTCGTAAAGTTATATCTGTTAAAATACAAGATTTCTGCACAAGTTACTCCACTGTGATCTTTTTAGATATAAATCTGACCTATAATAAGGTGTTTCCTCCTTTCATAGACAATAATAAAGTTTCGCGACCCACCACATCATATTCTTCGAACTAAATAAGCGTGCACTTTCGTATTTCTGCTGTGAGAAAAAGAATAAAAAAACTGCATGAGTACTCGTAAATGGGATTTCAATTCGCTTGTATACAAGCAATTCAGTGCACCCATGCATTCTATTGTATTCGCAATATTACCAATTTCTAAGGTGCAAATAACATGGGTTTTCTATTGTCCAGATAACAGCAGGTTTTCTGTTTCCTGTTGCTTGAAAAACTAATAAACGTGTGAAATCTAGAATTAAACCGCAAATAATAAACGAGAAAATTGAAGTTTTCATAACCGTAATAAAATCAGTCCCAGGCATTTGGGTTGAAACCTACACGTTAGACATTATCTAATGAATAATTGAGTAAAGGTCTGGACAAGTGAAGTTTCTCAAGAGTCCCAAATATGCTATGATGTCAACAGCAGTCTGGGGTGAATTACATATTGAAGCGTTTGCGAAACACAAGGGATGTAGGAACTTATCGAAAACTTTAACTGAACTCCGATGAATTTTTAACGGGCATGAATTGAACCGCATATTTTAAGAAATTAAAATGCTTCACTGCAACTCATCACATAATATTGAAAATGTAGTGTGCGTTTCATTTGAAAATAGCATGGAAATAATTTACGTTTCAGCAATTGATCGCTGAAATGTAAACAAATTGCTTTTGCTGCAAAATGGATAAACAAACTGGCAATGGATTAACGTTCAAATGCTATCTTTTATAACAAATATCAGCAATATAATTTTGACAAACGACTTGCTGTATACGCGTTTTACATAGATTTTTAACCGACGTACGATATACAGTTGTTGTGTACAACTAGGTTTACTCAATCACATGTTAGACGTCCGTAATTTACAAATATAACGATATTTTTTATACATTGCACAGAATTAACAAAACTATTAGTAGTAAAGCTGGTTAACCACATTTCCTTTTAGAAATGCTGAGTATAACGTTATAGTGAGGTTCAGTAATTTAACATGTTTCGGTCTACAGCTCTGCTATCAGGGGAGATAGCAAACTTGTTTAAATTTTGCGTGTATAATGAAAGTTTGTTAAGGCGCCCGTTAAAAAACAAACAAGTGACATAAACACACAAATATTTGAACATAAAAAATATGATACAGTAGGGATACTGACAGATTGGTCTTCTAAACGGGCCTGAGAATTGAAAATTTGGTGCCATTCTTTCGTAGGCAATTCATAGTTTTCCTTACTTTACGTTACACAAAATAAAGAAAATTGATCTTCCTCTTACAGAAATGGTAACTTAAATAGGTTGTAGAAACATCGTTTTGGTAATTTTTTTGTCATAAAGTTTTAGCTGCTTTAGTTTTCTGCATCCCAAGAAATCCGAAAAGCCCTTCGATGGACTAGCAAGCGGAGAGTAAAACTTATCGCACGAAAATCATTAGCAATCTTATTTCTACATCCCAACTCCTCCTGAAATCCCAGAGTGGATCCCTTCGTTATCAATATTTCTGTCAATAGTCCACAAACACCTCTGTCTAACCAAACTTGATATTTCTAACAACAACGCGCACAAATCCTCGACTGCTCCAACTTCCTCCTATGTATCTAATGCCGTTTCTTGAACTCGCCTTCCTTTCATACGGCCCGTTAATGATTACCGAACTCGCTTACATGCCGTCATCAAAAAGTATCTGCTCCCACAAATCCTAGCACGCGAAAGGCAAATCCTCCGCTGCATGTTCCGCAAGCAGCCAACATCCCAGCATCTAAATCCATATTGACACTCAAATCCTGTGATCTATGACCGTCTTTCCGATCTGCAATAGAAATACATCTCTAGTACCCTGCTACACGGCATTTTCATCGCCCTAAAAGTACTTCAAACCGATCACAAACCCCTAGCCAGAAGCTTTATCTGGGTAACCACATTCCTAGATAATCCCGCAGAAAACTCAAACACCCTCCAACCGCTCTCGTTTCTTCACTCTACCCAGATTTCAAAAACAATTGTACTGCTATAGTAGAAGATATTCCACCAATAAACAGTATAGTAAACGATTTTTTTCCACTTTCACATAACTCGCAAAGTGAGACCCAGAAGCAAGGAAGACCGAATCTGCCACATCAGGAAGGAAGAACACAGGAACCAGCACTCACCAATCAATCAATCATCCAGCAACAACCCAAACGACCCTAGGAAAAAAGGAACACCCAGGGCTGAATAGATCAAAAGCTTAAAGCGGCTTATCCATATTTCATCTATTTGGCGTAAGAAATGAAATGTAATATTATAATTAAAAATAAGTGAACGTATTTGAATCTGAATCGAGCTAGAAAGACTAGATTCTGTCATGAGCCTAAATATCCATCAAAAGCTCAAGAGAAACTCGACAAGTTTCAAAAAATTAGTGACGGTTCTGTGTAACACTGACCATTGTACTAGCTATGGAGCTATCGATAGACAATATTGCACCAGTTTATTATTTTTAGTTGTTAATAAAGGGTTTTCCAATTAGCGCGTCAGAACTTTCAAATGAGACACAATAATAATTACATGTGATAATCCTTTAATCTTTACTTTATTTTGAAGAACAATCGATGACATTATGTTTAAAAATAATATCGTTTAAATGTCCTCCTCGACTATATCTGACTGAATGCATTCTGCAGGCCCAATTTGCGACTACTCTTTCACACATATCGCGTGCTTTATTTTGAATGGTGCGTTCAATGTTCCGTTTAAGGTCGGGAATTGATCGTGGCTTATTTTTGTAAACCAGAGGTTTCACATGACCCCATAAGAAAAAGTCCAAGGGTGTGACATCGCATGATCTTGGCGGCCAGTTGACGTTAGCATTCCTCGAAATAACTCGTTCGGGCAACTGTTGTTGCAATAAATTAATTGTTTCACGAGATGTGTGACACGTCGCACCATCTTGTTGAAAGAAAACATTGTTTATGTCAACATTTCTCAGTTCAAGCCAAAGATATTCCGTTAGCGTATTCCTGTACCGCTCACCATTAACAGTAGCACGATTTCCATCATCGTCATAAAAAAAATAAGGTCCGATCACGCCTTGAGCTCAAAAACCGCGCCAAACCGTGACCTTCTCAGGATAAAGAGGCGATTCGTGAATCACTTGAGGATTTTGATTAGCCCAAATCCTACAGTTACGCTTGTTTACAAAACCATTAAAGCAGAAATGGGCTTCATCGGAAAAGATTATCTTCTCTGCAAAATGTGGATCGGCTTCCAACTGTGCAAGAGCCCAGTCGCGAAATTTTGACGCAAATGATGATTATTTGGCTTCAGTTCTTGAGTGATTTTAACTTTAAAAGCCTTGAGATGAAGATCTCGATGCAAAATTCTCCACTTAGTCGCCTGAGAACCCCAAGTTCTTGAGAACGACGTGGAATAGAGAGTTTGGATCGTCTCTTACACTTTGGCTTACGGCAGCAATATTGACTTTTGATCGGGTACCCCGACGACGCGCACACGTTGACTTATCTGCAACTGACCCAGTTTGTCCAAACTTTGCAAGGAAACGATAAAAAAATCTTTTGGTTGGTCGATTATGTTGACAATAAATTCCTCGCAACGCGCGTAAATACGAATAATTTCTAAGCGCTGTATATCTGTCCATATTAACTTGACACAATGTACTGAAGATTTGACATTAACATTCCACAGCAATCTTGATTTTGGCATTAAATTTCTGAGGCGATAATTAGAAACCCTTTACATATATGGACCGTGGTCCAGAATGTTCTTAACTTTTGAAATTGGAGAATAATATGAAATTTTTATCAAATTCAACAAATTTTTCTTCCACAATATAAAAAAAACTCGGGAATTTCATGTTTTGAAGATTATGTTGTATGTTCACAGTTTGCCTCCTGGCACTCTTGGACGCGAACTCTAAAGTTTGTTATGACGCGGCGGCAAGTGTCAACAGCTTTGGCTTCAATCTCTCGGCGAATATTCTGGTTAAGTTCGATCAGGGCGGCGGGTTGGTTTCGATAGACCTGACTCTTGAGATATCCCCATAAAAAGTAATCACAAGCAGTCAGGTCCGGACTTCTGGGAGGCCACTGAATGTTCCCTCTCTGTGAGATCAATTTTCCAGGAAACAGCGCTTGAACGACAGGAAGCGTAAGATTCAATGTATGGCTGGTAGCTCCATCCTGCAGAAACCAAGTCTCCTGATCGTACCCTTCAAATTCTTGAAGAGCAGGAACCAAAAAAGTTCGAATCATGTCGACATTACGCTGAAAAGTAACAGTTAATGTACGACCTTCGAGGTCTTCGAAAAAGAATGGGTTGATTATTCCGGCTGCTGACATTGCAGCTCAAACTGTAACCTTCGGGCTATGCAGAGGCCTTTGATGGTTCTTTCTTGGGTTTTGTTTACACCAGTAGCGACAATTTTGATTGTTAACATGGCCATTAAGGTGGAAATGTGCCTCATCAGAGAACAAGATGTTGTTCACTATTGGAAACCGGTTGATGATTTCGTTGGCAAAAAAAGCCTATTAGCGGAGTCCGTCGGCTTCAGTTGTTGCACCAATTGAATTTTGTATGGATGCAGATGTAAATCCTTGTGGAGCCTGCGAAGAATGGATGATTTTGTCACATTTAAAGCAGCAGCGCGCTTTCCCGTCGATAAACTTGGTTCTTCGCGCACTGACTCTCTCGCCGTCTTAATGCATTCATTCGTTATTACTGACTTGCTACCCATGACTGGATCGTCTGGATGCTTGGACATTGCTGGATATTGTGTAAATTAAATGTATTTAAGAATCTACGGCACACAGCAGTCACACAATTGTTGTTAAGGTAATACTCTCGTACACAAAAAGCACGCTGCTCTCCCATGAAACACTGCATGGTGAATTAATTTCCCAGGTTCCTACTGTCTTTTTAGACATTTCCCATTACCCTACCACAGCTAGCTATGATTTTACAGCGAAAACAAAAGTGAAGAACGTTTTGGACCACCTTGTATAATAAGGCAAATTCAGGGATTTATTAGCAAATATTACTAATAAGTTGCCAAGCAAATTGGAATACTTTGACAGAACGCATTCGAAGAAAAAAATGTGATTAAGGAATTCAAATCCCATGGATTATTTCCATATGACCAACCATGATTCTCTTTTAATGGTTAAATTCTAATTATATTATTTTATTGATTTCATCTCATACACGTTAGTTCAGTAACTGATCAGTGGATGCAGATATTCGGACTTCACGTACTGTTACCTTCTTTACCGTCTTCGTTTAGACGGTTTGGTAAAGATGTAACTACAAGTTGGTAGATACCCGGTTCACATTTTTTGTAATACAGTGCCAATGAAGCATGTCCACAAATTTATAATAATACTTATTTTGAACGCAAGGAAAGAGCTAATACGAGACATACGACTTTGCGGGCGCATTTACCACAACATTTAAGCGATTCCTGTTGTTTGTTGTACCCATTGTAGCTTACGTTTAGTTTTAGCGGTAACATACATCGCCTCTGAATGGGGACACCCAGCCGGATTATCAGAATAGAAGGCAATGTTTCTAGAGCAAACAAATTAAAACATTTAATTAGTAATACGAAAATAATACGTACTTAATAGATACAAGATGTATTGGAAAAGTATTCGAACTTCCTGAAAGCAACCGCAGACCCTTTTTAATTTTGAAAATTATAAAATTCATGTTCATGTTACAGTAGTGAAATAATTTTTTATTGACAGTTATGTACAATTTTATTTGCCTCGTAGATTAACCTCAGTTCCCTCTAATTAGAAACTGTTTGATTACAAAGTAGATAAATTATAGTCTTATGGTTAGATTAGAACAGGATATACCGATTTAAATTACATTTAGTCAATATCTATATGCAATGAATCTAATTGCAATGCAAATGAATTTAAGCGTTACCAGAATAGCGTATTATACACTTACGAGTCCGGACACTTGAACACGCGACACATAATCATAGGTCATTTAATCACGGACAGCTAAACACGCCGACACTTAATCACGCGGGCATTTAAACATACAGACATTTAAACACTGAGACACATAATCACAGGGACATATAAACACATAGTGCCACTGTCGTATAAAAACATTGTGTTTGAATTCCTATATGACTGCGGTAAAACCAAAATAAAAAAAATTAGGGCAAATGGAGCTTCATTGCAATTAATTAGTATAGTCTTCCTAACGGATCTTTTCCATCACGTGATCAATGTTTCATATAAGCTCAAACAAACGAATCATATCATTCTCCTTTTCTATCACCTATAAACCTTTGGGTAACGTACGTTGAACAGAGACGCTTCGTACTGCGACCTACTACTGTCATATTTTTAATACGTCAAACAAAGACGGAAAATTGTCAATTGGCGGTCGCCTACTTCGGCGACTACTGCTGAAGTCAATTGTATTTTGCGTTTGCTATCATTACAGTCGACGCTGTCATCACAGAACAAGCTGTCATTCTCGTTTCGTGTGTCATTTTCGTCTGTTATTATTATCGGCTTCATCATTTAAAAAACAGTTCTTGTAAGAACTAAATCATATCAAAGCAAATATTACTACGTGCATAATACCGTTTACTAGAATTGGCATGCCGGGCAAACGTCTTGGTTCTCAAGCCCAAAATTTGGTTATTAATCTGTTGGAGTATTTCACTGCTGAAAAGGAAAATGGGGGACCTTTGATCAATATTAATTCCATTCAACAGGTACGTTATCTATTTTCTTTTGCATCTAAGGTTAATTAATTCATGTCAATTTAATTATTACAGAGAGTCGCCGGGGCATTAAAGATTAGCGTTAAAACAGTTTCGAATATCAAAATCAGTAAGAGAAGAATCCAATCTTACGTAGTCCAGGCAAATCAAGACCACGTGCAAAACCCAAAACTGCAGACTTGGCCGAACCAATCAAAATGACTGTTCGAGACACTGTGTACAACATGTACAAAGACAGTGAGTAATTATGATTTATTTTGTGTTTAATATTAATTAATGTTACATGTTTGTAGAAAAGCATGTGACAATCGCTACTCTGAATAGAGAATTAAGGGAAAGATTCGTTATAAATGTATGCGATGAAAGCTTACGAACTCTCTTGCGTAATTTGGAGTTTAAATACAAAAAAGATGATAACCGAAGGAGCTTGATGGAGAAAACAAATATTGCTGCTTTAAGAACTCGGTTTTTAAGACGATACCAAGAAAATTGTGCATCACACTTACGACAAGTTGTCTTTTTGGATGAAACTTGGATATTTTCAAAGGGAAGTGCAAGGAAATCATGGCAAGATGAGAGCGTCAAAAGTGTTAGGCGACCTCAAGGGTTTGATGGGAAACGTTTTATTGTTTTGCATGCTGGTAATAGCAATGGGTTTATTGAAAATGCCAGTTTAATATTCTCAACCAAGTCGACGCTGTTGGACTATCATGGGTCAATGAGCAGTGACCTGTTTACAAAGTGGTGTATAGAAAAGCTAATACCGAATTTACATGAACCCTCCTTAATTGTAATGGATAACGCACCGTACCACAGTGTTTTGTTGGAAAAGCAGCTCGTATCTTCTTGGAAAAATGCAGATATTTGTGATTGGTTGAACAAGAATAATATACCATACGAGGCAAATATGTTTAAAAGCGAATTGCTACAATTAGCGAAGGAGCATAAGAAACCAAAGCAGTACGTGATTGACCAGCTATTGCAAGAAAATGGCCATGAGGTTTTACCAGTGGGGAAGTATTGACCAAAATACTTGTTAGGTATACACAAATGTCGGGTTAATGGCCAAGGGGCAAAAAAGAATAGAAACTATTCGATTTTTAATCAAGCTTTCGAAATAATTTATTTCTTCATCAGGATTCTGGAATTCCAAGAACCAATGTTAACAATTTATAAAAGTTAGGTTAGGTCTTACTTACAAATCAAAGTTCTAACATTGGAATGACTTAACTTATTCTGACACATCTGTGATTATGTGTTAACTTATGGTTAATATGTTAGACCTCGAGTACGCGCTTTGGCGTCATTCCAATGTTAGAACTTTGATTTGTAAGTAAGACCTAACCTAACTTTTATAAATTGTTAACATTGGTTCTTGGAATTCCAGAATCCTGATGAAGAAATAAATTATTT
>JABXWE010003875.1:0-39849 GCA_014611495.1 Limonius californicus
CTAATGCTTATACAGGGTGATTTTAAACATATACAAAAAACTTTAACCACGTATAACTGAGATTAGTTTACACCTAAATGACCAAGTAATCTTTTTAAAATTCGGCACCGTTACGGAGATATGGCGCTTCAAAGTTTTCTTTACGTCAATTTACTGAAATATAAATAACTGTTTCATTTCTTGTCCGATGTTGCTAAACTTTATTATTTTGGAAAGCTAACAGTCCAAGCTTAATTGTTAGTATGGAAAACATTACAACTAACTGTGAAAAGTAGAAGAAATCTGAACCAGATGTTAAAAATTTGTAAATTAGGGTATATTTGAAAAAGAGATCGTTAACTTGAGTTTCTTTTGCAGCTTCTAAACTAGTATTCTGTTTTCCAAAAAAAAAGGCATTTGCAATTTTTCCCGAACGTGTAATATTTAAACGAGTTTCCAATAGAACCGACAATATGCTTACCTAATTTGCAACTTTTACACCAAAACTATCACTTCTGGGTTAGATTGCATATACTTTACACACACATGTACATTTTGCTTGAAACTTGGACTGTTAGCTTTCCAAAACAACAAAGTTTATTAAAACTGGACAAGGGGGGAACCAATTATTTATTTGAGTAAACTGATATAAAAATCTTTAAAGCCATGCATCTCCGTAACGGTTTCGAATTATAACAATAAAATTATTGGGTAATTTAGGTGTTAAATAACCTCAGTTATGCGTGGTTAAAGTTTTTCGCATATGTTTAGAATCACCATGTATACAAAATACTGAAAAACTCCCATATAATGACAATGAGGGTACTTGAATTACCTACAAATTGTAAGATGCAGCATTTTCTATATTCTTAGCCTAAGTGCGACTTTTAGCAACTGTTTGTAAGCTTCACCCGTTGAGGCACCCTGTATTAGTTCGAGTTTGTGTGATATCGCAAAGAAATGTTTCTATAATAATAACTTAATGAGCACCGAATTCCGACTGCAAGATCTTATGTTTCATATTTATTCATAATAGCATTTAAATTACACATCATTAATAATTTCTAAACATTTTGATTGATAGTATCCTGAAAAAAAGATGAGCAGGGAATTTACTAGGGTGACTACTATTACTAATTTTGCACGCTTTATTAGCAAATTAACTTGGAAAGTTGTAAATAAATATTTGATAATTAATTTATTGTTTCCATGTTCTGCTATTCTTAATCTGTTTCCTATGTTCATAAAACTCGAGTAGCACATCTTAATAAAGCAACAGTTACGGTAATACTAGAAAATTTCTTACTGCTTGCGGTTAAGATACTCGTACAGAAGATCTATCAAGTATGAGGACGTTACAGCAAAGTCTATCGCTTATTTCTTACTTCTAAATTTAACTTCTACTACTTCTAGTTTAATAAAAACTAATCAATTTTATAATAATCTTATAGTCATATTCTCTGTTATACCTTTGCAGTTAATTTTATTAAACATTAACAAAACAATGATTACTCTAAAGTAGCAAATACATTCTAAATTTAAATCTGTGCAAAAACTCGTAATTTTTCTTTAATTGAACGTAAAAGTCCACCTCTCACATGTCAATATGATTTTTAATTTAATTTCCTGTGCTAGGTTATGTTTACTAATAACTCAAATGACAAATCCGGAAAAAAAACAAAACGAAAGCCTATGTGTGAGCTCGGATTTTAACTGTATGAATTGAACATCTCCGCGTAAATCCGGCGAAAACAAAGTGAACAAAAAGCAAACCCGAAGGTGAAGAAAAATTTTGCAGAGAGCAAATGCGGTTTCGTTGTTTGCACAGAATTTCTGAAAAGCACAGCAGCTCCGACTTAAATATTTTATCCCGTCTTGTATATTCAGTTCTTGTTGGCTTTTTCGAAAAGTTCCGCCCAAGGAAGCGGTATTTATTGGTTTATGTTATTTTTTGGGGCAACTGCGTTATCCTGAAAAGGTTTGGAGTTTATTTAATAAATTTTAGAGTTTCTATGTTTTGCATTTCCTTAAAACAAAACCCTTGTTGCGTAAAAGCTTGCAAAATAATTTTTCCTCTTTGGAAGAAACTTTTACAGCTTTTAAGCAGCTTTCTTGCAGTCGAAAATATGGGTCCTTTATCGAGAAACCTAATTCGTATAAGTCTGGCAGAACTTTCGTTAAAGCACGCAAGGCTACAGGGAAATCGTTTTTACGTTTTAGGGCTCCCCAATATTCCCATAAATATCCAATTCGTTGTAGATGCCAATTTTCCGTTTTATAAGCTCCTTGTCTGAAAAAATTCCTGCATGAAAAGGCAAGCCCAAAAACATTCTAATAAATTTAGCCGTCCAAATTAAATATATTAGGATTTTATGAGTCGTAAAAATAATTCACTCGCTACGGCATAAAGCTTCCCGATAAGTGAGTGGGAGGAATTATTATGGCCACATAATTAGGTATAGTACAAGAAAAATTGCTCTTTAGTGCCGATACAGCCGAGAGCTTCCCTCTTCAAGAAATTAAGTTTTATTGTCCAGGTTAATACAGCTGTTTACGCATGGGATTACGCACAGCTCGCCTTAGATTACACCCCGTATGCTTGAGCTAACCCCTGATTGATGATGCGTGGTTTAATGCTCTCACTGTAAGGGTATTTCGTCTTTAATAGGGTTTTTACTTTCCGCACTGCAGTGAGCCAAAACTACAAGCTGCTTGATATTTGTTGGGAAAAAATTATCCTTTAACATGATGAACCTGATGAAAAATAGTTTGTCGTAATGGATATCTTTTCGAAATGCTGCTCAAATTTTAATGTAGTTTTATAAATCCATTGACAAAATATCCAGAGGTAAGAAGTAGAAAAATGTAATAGTATCCGAAACGCTCCTGCTTTAATTAGAGAATAGTTACAAGACAGTTCCACTCTAGAAATTTGTTAATGACCTAATAACAATGTTTGAGTTTTCTGCGGTACTTGAAGAAAGATCTATCAGTTGTTCTTCTTCTTGCAGAGATAGGCCGGTAGGTATAGTTTCAAATAGATTTAATACCCAATTCGTATCATCCAAATTTATATCTTCTTCTGCGAAAAAATATTTGCTGAAAGTAGTGTTATTCCAAAACTGTTTCTTACAATAAGCATGGATCCTTTCTCTTAAATCAAATATATTTGTATTATTTTCCCGAAGTTGAAGATTACGTGAATTAAGTTTTTCGAATATTTTTACTAAGTAGGAGAGCTTCATTAGAAATAAATTGTCGTAGAATTCTTCAGCATGCTTACGACCCTCCTCGCTCAAGAATATCGCTATTTTATTTCCCAGTTCATAGATGCACTTGAACACCTTACTGCGTGACAACCATCTGGATGAAGACCAAAACAACAATGACATATATGTTCAGCTCCCATATCTTCAAAAAAACCAGCAAAAATCCTTGATTTTAGAATCTGGTTTTATATAGTTAACTACATTAATAACTACTATCAAAACAATATTAAGTCCAGAACTTAGCGATTTTTGCTTCCAGATGAATCATGCAGTTGTCCAGACTATTCCTGGAAATCCCTTCTTCACAAGTGCTTGTAAACTGTTATATCTATCAGACATGGCTTGAGCTCCATCGGGGCAAATTCCAACACAATCCTTCCACTGCAAGTTTGCGCTTACAATAGCATCATTTGTAACTCTGAACAACTCGACAGCAGTTGCTCTTCCTTGTATATGCTTGCAAAATAGCAAGTCTTCAACTATTGCAGCTCCCTGCCAGTATCCGATATAGCAAACCAAACAAGAACCGTTACTGCTGTCTGTTGCTTCATCAAGTTGTATGGCACATAATGTTCCAACTAACTCAGATTCAAGTTGTTACTGAATATCCACAGATATTCCGTTAATTCTTCGGCAAATTGTATCGTTTGACAGAGGAATATTCTTCAGTTGTTCAGCATAGCTTTCACCAAATATTGTTTCTACCGTGTCTATGGCAGCTGATAAAATTTGTTGCTCTGCATTCTTGCATTTGGCTATTTTATAAGCCACTTTGTATGATGCCAATAAAGTTATGTCATTTACTATAAGAGCTTTGTGGAAATTTGTCTTCTGTTTCCCGAAAGATCTAAGTTTCTCTGCAACAAATTCACGGGACTTACCGACATATTCTTCGTGCAGAGATTCTAAATTGGGTTTCATGCTATCTGCAGCAAAAATGTGAGGCAAATAACACATTGAGGTTTTTCTTCACCACTAATTTCATTGCTTGTAAAACCAAAGTTTAAGTAAGCTTGGTCACACTTTCGTGTTTTGGATTTTATAAAAGGATTAGCAATGGCACCTACTTGGCGTTTCTGATCAAGTAGAAGCTTCTTCGTGTATAGGCTTACATTTGCTTCCAATTAAAAATCTATCCATATTTACTAAACGTGTACGTAAACATACAATAATTTTTTTCAGCGTTTGAACTCTGTTATGTAACACAGTCACAACGACACAACTGAGGCGCTGTCGCTGTTTTTATAGTCTTGTATTTTTAATCCAGAAAGGTCGAGACGTATCGGTATCTGCCGCGAACATTCGGGTAGCAGTAGATCAGGTGTTTAACCAGAAATATTCCTAGGTTTTGTTTTCATAATTTTGTATATAGAATTTTTTACTTTTACAGCGTTTTTAAATTTTTTCTTCCTTACAACATAAATTAAGCATTAGGAACCAACAAAAGATACCGTTATCTGGATAACATAGGCTCAAAGTCTAACAAAAGGTGGAAATATAGAAATAAATTAAGCTAAGATACATGTAATATACCCTCATTAGAAGGCTTATGACAGTAGTAGTTGAGAAACATCATCATCATCATCATTGACAGCCTTTTCGTCCCACTGATGTAAATCGGCCTCTTCTCTGCCACGTGTTTCTGCTCAGCGCTAAGGTAGAAACAGGGGGACCTACAGTTTATCGTCAAATCCGAACGACAGAAATTTTAGAGAAGGTTTTTAGAATTAAGATCCCACGGTTGCAAACCGGATTGGGAAATTGTATGTAGTGGGTTGCAGACAAGATTTATATAAATCTGCATAGTATAGCTTAGGTTTCGAATCCAAGCCAGAATCGACGTTTTACTCAGAAAGCGAGCGCTCTATCAACTGATACCACGCCCATTGAGAAACCTAGTATTTTGAAAATACCAGCTTTGTTTGATTTTATTATTTTTTAATTTTATAAAAGTTATTTTGAGTTAGCCTTTCTAAAACATAGGCAAGCCAAAATACGTACGACAAGGTTCTGCGATATTTAAATGTGTATTGGCGTATTAAGAAGCATAAAAGCATGTTTGATATACTTTAAGGTTCACTGTAATCAATAAATTAATCACTCAATAAGTTCATAATACCAGCAATAAAAATTTAGATATCTTAGTATCTTGTACACGTACTCTTTCACCCGGTATAACGCGAATAATTCATGTAATTTTTTCACTTTTTTCACTTTAGATAAAATAAATTTATAAAATCCAAAGGTGCTGCAAATCTAACACATAGACTATAGAAGACAAGGGCGCCTTTTAAATATTTATATATATATATATATATAGTACATATAGTGTGATTTTTAGAATTTCTTATGAAACATAAAATTACACAACTATTTAATGTTATTATCAACGAAATATACGTTTATAGCTGCAAATATAATCGGATTTTGCACATTGTCAAAAAAATGTTTTGAATATATCGGGAATACATTAAGTAGACAAAATCGGGGAAGCAACAATTATACAGTCATATTTTACAATGCCATAATTACAAATGGGAGGTCTGCTTCGTAACTTAGCATTTCCCAAACTATGGAACGCGGCCATATGCGCCTGTCTTAAACTTCATAAGTTGTCCAAGTTTGGTTCTAACTGTTGATGTTGATGTTGATGTTGAGTCGATTTATGTATTTCCGCTTTATGCAAGCTACTGCAGATAAACCAACTTCACAAAGATAAGATATAGGAAATGGCAGTATAATCTAAATAGTTCTCTTGAATAACGCCGGGAATTTCTCTTATGAGTCAATCCAAACCTCGACAATGGTTGACGACGAAAATTATCTCTTCTTTTCTGTAGTTGATCTTAAATCAAAGAATTGTTCCTCTTCTTCCAACGATAAATCGATGTCCAACGGGTTTGTTATCCACTCTTATTTAGTCAGACGACTTCATTTTCAAAGAGGGAACGTTTAAAAGTTTTAGATAACGTCTTTAAATGATCTTCCATGTATCTGAAAATGACACATACATTTGTATGGCTTAGGTTGTTATCGCTAATAAATGTTTTTAAAAAATATACATTACTGTATCTTCACTGTTTATCTTGTTCCACCAAAGTTCCAAATTTTCGCGAAAAGCCGCTAATTTCATCTGATAGTTGTAATATATAAGTATTATTGCCTTGCAACTGGGCATTTAAAATATATAGTTTTTCAAAAGTTTCAGACAAATAAACAGTTCGTTAACAAAATTCTCGACAATTTGTGATTTCCTTCTTTCAAGAACGCATCACTGCTAGTATCCTTCATACGTATCTATTTCAATATTGTCATCGTCGTCAGAACTTTCATCATTCAAAACCTTCCCGGTCACCTTTCGTCAATATTTGGAAGTTCTTATTCTGCTTCATTTTCTAAGTTAGAGTTTGATGGGTCTGTTAGAAAGGCACTCAAGAATTCTTCTTCACCAAAAATTTCCGAATTCAAAGGACAGATACCCGTTACGGAGAATCCCTTCCTAACGTTGTGTTAAGTAAATGCTTTTGGGTAGGCTTTCCCAACAATTTCAGTAATCTGGTGGGGTGAAATGGGGTTTCCGGGATTCCGAAGCATCCACTCAGACAGCTTGTTGATAATAAGTCTTGTAGGAACCAAAAACGGTTCGATCCAAAGGTTGCAGTTTATGCGAAGTATGCGGTGGGAATGTAAGTAATACCATACCATTGCATTTTGCCAAATCAGTCACGGGAATGGATATATGGCTGTCGTGGTTGTCGAATAGCAGAAATACCGAGTTCTCTTTAGTTGGTTTAACATGTGCCTCATATGTTAAAGGAATTTTCTTCGTTAGACTACCCTGACCGGTTTGCACCCCCGACAGTTCCTAGAGGAGCCCCATTTAACATATGTTGTTTGAAATGAAACCTTGGAAAAATTAACATTGGTGGTACGCGCTTCTCTATAGCACTAATGCCCGCAATCATAGTTTTGTTGATACCACGTTCTCCAGAGGTCATACTTCCAAGCTGTTTTACTCCTTTAGGAGCTATAATTCGCGGTGGAGCGTGAACAGTTGTGTTACCAGTCTCGTCAACATTATATATGTTATGTGATGTACATTTATTTTGCTTGATAAGTCTTAAGTTTTGTGAAGAATTCATTAATATTTTTTTATTAAACCTTGTCGAACGCGACAAGCTGGTTGCTTCTGACTTTCTTAGAGATAAATTTGTATGTGGTTTTTTAAGAACCACCCAAGCCACTGTTTGTCAGCTTTCTTCTCATCTTTCCATTTGTCAGGCATCTTTTTATCATTTTCATTGGCACACTGCTAGGCTAATACCCGAACTTTATTTTTATTTAACCCTAGTTAAGTCGAGCTGAAAATTTTAAATATACTGCCAGCTGTCTCTCTTCTTCCACTGTATATATTTGATTTACAGCATTTGTTACTGTGCATTCATAGGTGAGTTTTCCGGAGCCACGATGTAATTTCAAGTGACGCTCTAGGGTTGATTTGCTAACAGTATGTAGAGTAGCTGCTAAACTAATATTATTAGATACTACATCGTCGTTGCTTCTCGAAGGCCAACAACATTGATAGCTTCTCTTTTTTTGCCGATCTTGCTTTATGGCATACTGCTCAAAATTAATTTCCGTCGTTATGGAAACAAATAGTACGTAGTAAATTGAGTTACCTACATTTAGGCGCTTCTTAAAGTTTTGACCATACATTTATTAACAAAAAATGTTTGTGTTCATGTATACTTTAAGCCCTAGAAGTTTGTCCCTGCAATTCATCAACACCCTGTATAACAGTACACGTATACGGGAATTTTCATATGAGCTGCTTCGCCAATTTTTAGCAATCTAGTTCAATAGAATATTATCAAAGTAGCAGAAGAAGTTTATGAAAATTATGTTTCAAACTTGGAATTTTCCGCTGTACGGTCCTAAAAGCAAAGCTTTTTCAAAATTTAACATTTGAGTACAAAGAACGGCTAACACTTTGCTCTTGGTACCGAAAACCACATAGTAATTCTAATTATAAGCACTGATTTAAAATTAACAAAGAAAGAGCTTTTTTATTAATAATATAAAATATTTTTGACAATGCTGTGCTTAATAATAATTTTACAGAAGAGTAACTTACTTTTCCTTGTAAAACCATACATGTACATCACAAATGCTCCAATATTTTTAGAAATATGTTAGCGGAGAGTTTAAAGCTTATATTAAACATCCAATATCTTTAATTCAGCTAGATTAAATATAGAAAGCGTAAAACATAGCTAATTAGGTGAAAAGAATGTATCATACTTTACAATTTCAATTTAAAAACCATTGAAAGCAAATAAGTTTCCCTAATAAATCTGAAGTTATAATAAAATATCTGTAATAACATTCAAGTGAAAGTTTTCGTGCTTGCATCTTATGAAGCGCAAACTTTATTGAAATTCAGCTTCGAGCCCTGCTTGTAGTCAGCAAATATTTTCCAACGAGTTAGGTAACTTCTTACAGAAGCACAGAATACAATATCCTTGTAAGGCAGAAGAACGATCATTAATTTTCTGGCATTTTGAGCAACGAAACTACAAACTATTCTAAAACTTTTGTAACTACACGACGCTTATGACGATAATACGTTAACGATGTTTATAAAGCCGAATTTCAAAGAAATCTCTTCCTTGTTCGAGAAGGAAGGATAAGGACTTCAGGAAGGAAATCCTACCCTTACAGCTTTAGTGAATCAATTGATAAAGGATAAAGGGTAAACGTAAAAACCAAAGATGCTGGCACTGGAGATAAACCGGGACGTCGATTGCAATTTTCGTTAGAAGTTAAACAAGATTTCTTTTCATAAACTCTTGCCTAATCTATTTAATTATGTTTTCTTTCTGTTTGGATTTTCTATATTCACTGATTACTTAAATATATCCGTTGCAATAAATACAAAACATAGTTTGTAGAATAGGTGTGACATCAAGATGATTTCGTTTCCATACAAATTATGCCAACTGAATTTATTTCAACCAATTTCATTTGCACATTTCTCAGATTTCTACAATTCGAATCACATTTTGCATATTGTGCACCATTAACATTTTAAGTTAAGTAAAATAATATTCTACATTCTGTATATTAAAAAGAATATGAAGTGACCATTTTGCTGAATATTCATAAATAAGAAAGCTGTCTAGTGCTCTGTTTAGTCAAAAATTAAAAATGTGTGACTTGAACCTATTTGAATAATCACCCAGTATACGGTGAATGAATATATTTGCCTATAACTTTGAAGGAACCGCAATATAGAACCGCGTGCAGAGCGATACTTCCTTGAGATACGGCTATCTGTTCTCCTATGCCTGTGTTACATTTTAAAGCGCTCCAGACATAGAGGACTTACGTTATGGTGTAGGCTCCGAACCACGGCAAGTGAAAACATTTGTATTACAAGCCAGTGTATTATGCAAAAGTATATTTGAATTTTTTGTCATCCAATTAAATATAATGGTGGTCTTCTGGATATAACAACTAGTGTACTGTGTTCACAACTTTTTTTTATTTTCTTATAATGGTATTAAACCTAACCGAGAATAAGTCTATTCTATTTTTATGTTTATTGTAAATGCATAAAATCATACCTTAAATATTTAATTATTATTTATATAATTATTGAGAAACAAAAAGCTGTGAAGTGAATAAACTTTCAATATACAGTATGTTGCGCCACTCAATAAGACTGTTTTAAACTTCATAGAATGTGGTGGTAGCTCAGTTGATAGAGCGCTCGCTTTCTGAGTAAAACATCGATTCTGGCTTGGGTTCGAAACCTAAGGACTACTATGCAGATTTATGAAAATCTTGTCTGCAATGCATCACAAACAATTTCCCAATCCGGTTAGCAACCTTAATGCTAAACACCTTCTCTGGAATTTCTGTCGTTTGAATTCGACGATAAACTGTAGGTCCACCGTGTTTCTACCTTAGCCCTGGGGAGAAACACGTGCCAGAGAAGAAGCCGATGCCCAGCAATGGGACAAAAAGGCTGTCAATAATGAAATTTCGTACAGACGCCCGTAGGCTAGAGGTTAACGCGTTAAACTGCTACGCTGAAGGACCTGGTTTCAATTCCGAGTACCGCAACATTATATTTTTAACGGCCGTTCTTTCTCCCAAGGCAATGACAAACCAGCGAGATATTCTGCCTAGAAAATCTTCTCTGGAGTAGAAGTGTTTACATTTCCCGTGGTTCGGAGCCCCCGTTAAGCTGTAGGTCCTCTATGTCTGTAGCACTTTAAACACGCAACACAGACATAGGAGAGAAGATCGCTACATCTCGTAAAAGATAAAGCACACGAAGAAGAAGAAATTTCATTAACAACCAGAATGTAAAACAGTTTTGTAATAGAACTATTTTCCAAGTTGCTAGCAATTTTTGTAAATTATCCCTATCCGACCAGCATAAACTACTAAAAGACTAAAAGACTAAAAGTAAATATACAGGTGAAAGTATTAAGTCTATTCTTCGTTTTTTGAGTACGATTATAAATGAAAAAGATACATCATTTTATTACCAACATTGACTAGTTCTGTTATGTATATAACTAATTTCCTCTGTATAATAAAAATTAACAAAATAATGAAATACTTTAGTTCCTTACTAAATTACAGTGTGTTCTATGAATATATAGATACGCCTACAATTCTATAAGCGACGAAAATATAAACGAATGTTTTAAATATAACTAAACTAAAAAGAGGTTTAAAACTATTATACAACAATGTAACGGAAGCAACATCATTTATTTTGTTCTTATTGTATTATAATTTTGATACCAACTGTATGTAAAAATATCCATTTCCAGCTATTGCAGGCAATTTCTATAGTAAACAACATACAAAGCAATAAAAAACAAAAAGTTTCTTGACAAATTAATACTATATCAAAATAGAAAATGTGCTAGCTAAGTTGTCCCTCTTAAAACTGGTTGAGGCAACCCAACATACCATACATTACAGTAACTGAACTTATTTAATTTTTCATAATATAGAAAGGGATCATAGTTACTTTCTGTCAAGTTGCTATCTTACTGTAGTAATTATCAATTTTACTAATATTACTTATATCAGCATTTACCAAGAAGGGCACGCACTGGCGCAATCTAGCTATAGATAAATCTAAACAAGTGGAAAACAACAAAAAATGAAATGCAAAGTTTTATTTAATTCAGTAAATGTTCACAATTGCCTCCATCCACTTTCACAGGTGTCTGGTGTAATTGATCTACACGCCTCGATCATCCTATTTTGTAAATAATGCTTATTTACTAGTGGAGTTCGGTAGATTAGTTCTCTAATTGTACCCCAAATAAAACAGTCTAATGAAGTGAAAACTAAACTTCTTTGTGGTCATGGCTGCCCAGCTCCTCTTCCTATCCAATTTCCTTCAAACACATTATTTAAGGAATTTTTAACTTTTTAACTACTGACTATAGTCAAATTTATTTTAAATGAGCGATACGAGATTAAACGTCCAAAACTTAAAAAGAGACGAGTAGAAACTCCATTTTTATACCATTTAACTAGTAGTACAAAAAGAGTAAGGGAGTGTCTACTTGTGCGTTTTTAAGGTTAGGCGGTCTAAACCCATAGCCCTCATTTAAAATAAATCTGATTATAAGCCAGGAAGCAGTACAGCCATCATGTCGGTAGCAAAGTTTATATGTTACATTGAGTTCTACATCTTCCAACAGCCCGGGTAAAATGTTTCATAGAAAATCCAAGTTACATTGTCTAGCTTATTTTTCGTGTGAAGAAGTATGGTCCAATAATAGGGTTACGGAACACGTCACACATACCTTTCAAAAAAAAATTTTAATGTGGTATACATATCCAGGCGGATTATCTTGTGCGTAATAGTGCAACTAATGCCTATTTACTTCACAATTTTTGAGAAATTCCCTCAATCGTTATACAATACACAATTAAAAAAAATAGATTCAGAAGAAATTGTTTCTCTAAGAAATTTCAGAGCGCCTAAATATTTTTTCCGGGCGGTGGCCTTCTAGTTGGAAAGCACCTGGTATACACCGTGGTTGATTTTTCATTAAAAACTTATTAATTTCGTCAGATCCAACTAATTAGGAAATCCAAAAATTATAATAGCTCTTTATAACCGCCTACAACAGAATATTGTCACTTGAAAACCAATGGAGTAACGATTTGAAGATTATTTTTTATACCTAACACTCTGTACTTTTTTGGATATATAAGTTGCAGGCTACAGCCCCATCAAAATAGTTCTGTTTTCTCGTTATTCAAATACATCTTACTTAAAATGTAAGTATACTGACAGTTCAACTTAGTATTATTTTAAGTAGGCAGGATTGATCAGTTTAATTCAATGTAAGAAGTAGTTATGGTATCGTGTCACACAGGCATAGGAGAGAAGATCGATACGTCTCGTAAGATATAAAGCACTTGAAGAAGTTATGGTTGCTGTGCTATATGTACGTTGGGCTGCGTCAACCATTTTTAAAGCAAAACAACTTAGTTGATCCACACTGTATAAAATTTACGGAAAACTAATGGTTTCTTCTGAATGTTTTCTGTATTTAATTCGTATTTTTTTCCTTTCATAAAATATATACGGTCATCAATACTCAATTTGAAATCAAATATACAGTACGAAAAATATTTTGGTTTAATATTAACGGGATAAAACCATAGAACATTACTAGTTCAATACAATACTATTAATATCATTTGCATTGAAGTAAAACAATTCATCTCTAATAAAACTAGGATGAGGTCGAAAAGTTTGGGCTTTCCGAAAATTATGTTTGTATTTAGGCGGCACTTTAGCGCTGAGGAGAAACACGTGGCAGAGAAGATGCCGATCTCCAGTAGTGGGACGAAAAGGCTGTCAATGATATATACAGGGAATTTTTCTTTTTATTATACATTGCCTATGTATACTTTTAAAAAGAACGCGTCAATTACGCCTATTGTGTAGGCAACCAACTATGCCGACAACTAAAAAACAGAAATAAACGTCACGGTAGTTGTGAATTATTTGAGTATGAAGGTTATGTTGATGCAGTGTCTATATTAAATAAGTATTTCACCCTGTATATAGGACGCAAATGATGACTTATTTGTTAAATACAAAAATCGACAGGGTGATGTTTCTGTAAGGCCCGTGTAGAACAAAAATACATCAGCGACAAAGTGGTGTAATAGTCAGCATAGGTGCCTTCCAAGCAGTTGATCCGGGTTCCATTCTCGGCCATCGCAAACTTTTTTTAATCATTATTTTTTGTTGTAACTAATAATTATGATTTCTTCAACGTAGCATAAAATATTTAATTTCATTTCTTCGGTTAAAACGTGATTACTTTTAGTACTTATTTTATGGGAATTTATTACGCATCCCTCTGATTTAAATTTTCTAACAATTGTTTGTATGGTTCGAATACAAGGAATAGGTATTTCTGGATATTTTACTGAAAATAAATCTCTCACAGTTCTTAAGCTGTTACCATTCTGATACCACATTAGAATTTCCACTTTTTCGTCTTTAGTGTACATGGTTGTATAAAAAACGAAAGAAGATACTAAATAAAGATTAATTTTAATTTTTAACATTGAATTAATTTGATTGTTTTGGTCACAGCATGGTTTAGTTGTCTGTATAGTTGGTTGGCATAATAGGTGTAATTGACGCGTTCTTTTTAAAAGTCTCAGCCCTCCTCCTTTTTTTCCGGGCTTGGGACCGACAGTGGGAGCCACTGAGTTACTCAGTCCACCCAGTAGCTCACCACGGGTGGAGTTAATTGCATACACTAATATATACAAAACTATCTAATTATAGATATACTGTACATCCACATTTTGAATAATACAATTTTTGGAAAATAAATTGTCGATATTAGGGAACACTTACCATACTTTAAAATAAATGTAATAGTGTTTTTTTAATTTCCTTGAAAATTTCCTACCGCAAGCCTATGCAAGGTGTCCCATAACTCGCGATAAAACGCCCTATAGATCTTTTCAGCGGTGCATACTAAATATAAAATAGGTAAAATAATTATTTTCGCAAGCTAGTTTCTTTACACAAAGCACGAATAACTGTGGAAATTTGGCAAGTGTGTAATATGCATGTTGTAAGTGGGGAAAATATTGCTACAGTTACTGTGAAAAATTATTAAAAAATAATTATTATATACTTATTATTATCTAGGCCAGTCGACGCTTTTGACAACACAAATCAACCAGTATACAATCAATTTCCACACTACCATGAGGTAAAGTTACCGGTGCGATTTTTTATGTAGTATCCTCATTAGCCCTAATCCACAGCTGAATGAAGTAGTTATCAATCCTTTTCGGTACCTAAACACAAATTACTTATGTACAAAAACAATATAGAATTTGTAAATTCATGGAACTGTTTGCACTGAGCACCACCAACAGTATGACATTCTCCACATCTCCACGTAATTGACCTTTGTACTCGTTGGAACATGTGCTCGTTTAAAGTTGCAGCTGCTTGGTAAATAGGATTTGTCAAATCGTCCACAATGTTCACTAATGTGAGATATTTCCAATTCTTCAGATAAATAAAAATCTAAGGGCGTTAGATCAGATGACTTTGGCGGTCAAGCTATAGCACCTCCATGACCAATCCACCGATCTAGAAAATTATTTTCAAGCCAATCTCGAACCATGATTCTATAATTGGTTGAAGCACCATCTTGTTGGTACCATATATTTTGTCTAATTATCAGTGGAACATTTTCCAAAAGTATTTGAAAATCCTCATTTGGAAAATGTAGGACATTTTCAGCATTAAGACGATTTGGCAGAATAAAAGCACCAATTAAATAATTTTTTACCATACATATCAAAACATTCACATCGTATCAATATTGCTGAGTTGCAGCAAGGTTCTTATCTTTCACACATGATTATTATGAGTATTGTAAATGTCGCCTCATCTGTCTGTAAAATATTGCCAATAAAATTCGGATTTTCCTGATGTTGATTTAATAGCCACTTGCAGTACTTAACTCATGCATTATAATCCTGTGGTAATAAGTTTGCACTTTTATTTTACGAAAAGGATATAGACGGTTGTCGTATAATATTGTGTGTACTGTCGAGTTTGGTATGTCTATAATCCGAGAAATGCAACACACGCTTCTGATAGGACCCTATTCAATTAAATCTAACACATTTTCTTTAATATTAGACTGTCTTACCATAAATGGACGACCAACAGTTCGTCTTTCTGATAGTCGTTGATCAGTTCGTTTAATAACTGTGTGATTTGGATGTCTTCTATTTGGATAGCGTTCCGTATATAGCCTTGTCACTGCATAACAATTACCACAAACCTCTCCAAGAATCCAAATCTTGTCTGTGTACTCAGCAAATGTGTATTCCATTAATGCAAGTGAAACAAAATTTACAAAAAAGAACACGAAAATGTGTTTGACAACTGTAAAATTAGGAACAGCCTTGATTAGATTTGCCTTGGTACCATATCTAAATCTCGTACTTGCTACAAAATCTTGGGATCAAATATCTGTAATTTGAACTTGTGCAGAAGTAATTTTTATTGTTAATATCTTAAGTTTATTGATAAAAAACTACCTTCATCGATAATACCTATTAGTTTAGCTATGCTACGTAAGTAGGGAATAACAAAAATTACATAATTTTTATTTTGCATAGAAGTGAGTATTGTAATGTTTTAATATTTGAAAGTTTTCTCATTGCGGATTTTGGTCACTAAAGATTTTTGTTTACGAGATTTCGTCTTTCGGAATTTTTGATTCGAGATCTTCATCTAGAACCGTGTAGTCGCAAGTGAGCGTAGTAAAGCTTAAGTCCATTATATTTTATGTCTCTACTCTGTTATGTTTCAAAATTATAATTATATTATTTCTAAACTCAGTCCGTAGTGGAAGTATTTATACCACACAAGAGCTGTTATTTCGAAACAATCGTCAATTCAAATTTCATCTTTGCATGAAATATCTATCTCGATGCTCTTTTTCAACCAATCTTCTGGGATCTTTTTCAACAATTGAGTTCTAATGATTCTACTTTGCATATTATAATTAATTATTTCAACGTATATTGTTGATGTATGATTTGCTAGAGAGAATAGTTGATATTACTTACTTATTTATATATCTGTAAAGCTTGAAGTAGCATAAAATATGAAATTTATCTATATTCTTATTTTAGCGATCTATAGAAAATGTTATCCTACTTATTTATGAAAGGATCATATGTATCAAGCATGTTATTTCCTGACGTGTTCACGCCAAACTAGCATCATCTGGATCTGAAACTTTTTTACTTAGCATGACGTCTTTAGATCGCACGTGTCATAGATTGAGAGCATTTTATTGCAGCAGTCTGAGATATTTTACCCTCAAACTGGAATTTATTTTTCGCTTCGTAATTTCCAACTTAATACTTATATCATGTTTCACTTTACCAAAATAAAAACCGAACCAGCAAGAATTTACTTGCTCTACATCGCGACCCTTTTTTGCGAGTCCGGATATTGGGATGACGGCAACATGTGCCGGAAAAGGCGCAAGAAACTGCATAAGATCCAAAGTTCGCAATGAACGTGTTGTCGAGGGGCAAAAATAAAACGTCAGGGTGACAAATGGCCCAATGTTGGGGCCCGAGGGACAGTATTAGGTATTAAGACGTTGTAGCTTAAGGTGACGGCGACCTTTGAGCAATTAACTAACTCACTATTTTCCAACCCTTGTCTTCGCTGCTTATATTGAAACTGAGGATGATGAAGTTTCCAACTTGAGTGGCTTGTAATTGATGTACCGCAATAAGCTCTTATGAGATAAGCGTCCGGCGAAGCACCCTTCGCTTATTACGCATGGTTTAGTTTCAACGGAATGAACAGTTTCAAAGGACAGCTATTGAATGGGATTTCCTTGACGGTAGATAATTATGAAACAAAAATAATGTAAGGAATATCCGTTCAAACTTAAATGGATATTACATTAAACATCAAAAATATTGTTTAACTTTAAGTGATACCAGAAATATTTCCGCATACGAAACTAGGACATAATAGACATACCATCTCATTAAGTTGGATTCCGGGTTCCTTATCGTGCGATATTTTTATAAAATGATGATTTTTAACTGTAGTTTAACCAATAAAAGAAATCACCAATATGTAATTTAGCCATCATACCCTTGGTTTACCCAGAACTTCCATCCGAAGTTTAAAGCTTCTGCACTGCTTGAGTTTTCCAAAAATGTTGCAACAACGTGCAATACAAATTTCATATTTTAAAACAAACGTAGGCTTTGAAGTAGTTTTTTATTTTAAGTACCTAATTTGACTTTTAATGACATTTCTGTGACAATTTGCTGATCAAAACGCCGTATTTAATTCTCTTTGCATACATTATCTTAGTATTACCTTCAGTTTAGTATGATTTTAGTATATTTGTATTTGATTTCCCAAATTAGCCTCATGGAGTACAGTTTTGTGGAGTGTGCAGACATGTATTTGATTTTAGGGGAATGTCGTAGCAATTTTAATGCTGCTACTAATTTACATATATTCCAAACGATATCAAAACCGAAGGCATCCAAATAGTAATGTTATTCCACGATTGGATCAACGAATGCGAGAAAGTGAAAGAACTGCACTCACTCCAGTAGCTGACATAGGCCGTCCTCATCGAGTATTGTTACCATTAGACTGATGAATCTACGTTCATCAGAAATGGAACATTTAATATCAATAACATGCACCAATGGACCTATGGAAACCCCCTTGCACTATATCAAACAAATCATCAAGTTCGGTTTAGCGTTAATGTATGGAGTGGTATTATTGGTAACAGGCTTATAGGACCACACATTTAGCCTGATCGTCTAAACGCGAATAATTTTATTGAATTCTTAGACACCGATTTTAGGGATCTATTAGATGATGTTACAAGTGAAAACTGTAGAAGCTCAGGAGGAGTACAGAATGCTAAGAAATAGAACCAATAGCTTGTGCAGAGAAAAGAAGAGAGAAATGCTAAACAAAAAACTAGCAGGGATAAAATAATCGCATAAAAAGAGTAACTCGAGGATATTTTGTAGAAATCTATCGAGAGAAAAACAAGCATATAATCAAACTACAACTGGTCTAAAAGATAGTGAAGAAAAGCTGTGTTTGGGAGAGAGAGAAATAATGGATATTTGGATGGAACGTTTCAGTAAAACGCTGGTGAAACAAGATAATAATATAGAAGAAATGCAAGTCGACGAAAACGAGAACCAGGAAAACAATTCACCCACATGGGAGGAGTTCTTGGAAGCAGTCAAGAAGATGGAAAACAATAGGGCTCCAGGTACAGATAATATAACGAGTGAGTTAATAAAAAATGCGGATGAAACATTAGCTAAAAGGATGTCTGAGTTAATAAAACAAATATGGAAATACAAAACGATCCCCCAAGAATGGAGAACCTCAATTATAAGGCCCATATTAAAAAAAGGAGACAAGACGATACCAGGAAATTACAGACCGACAGTGGTGGATAACGTATTTATACTAAGACAGATACATGAGAAATGCAGTAAGAAAAGCGTACTAGTACATGCAGCCTTTCTGGACTTTAGGCAAGCATACGACTCCATTGAGAGGAATCAAATAATTCAAACGATGGTGAACCTTGGGATTCAAAAAGAACTGGTAGCACTAGTCAAAATGACCCTAAAAGCAACAATCAACAAAATAATGTAGGACTCAGACAAGGCGACCCCTTATCAACAACTCCCTTTAATGTAGTCCTAGAGAATATAATGAGGAAGGGCAATGTTGATTTCACACGAAATGTTCTAAGAAACTCACATCAATGCCTCGCTTATACCGATGATGTGGTCTTCCTGAGTAGAACAAGAGAAGAACTAAAATCCTTAGTTAGCGACTTCCAGAAGAAAGCAAGCAAGGTCGGGCTGGAAATAAATCCGGAAAAGTCATTATATATGATATTAGGTAATGAGTAACAACCAGAGAACCAGTATTTAGAAATTAAACACGAGGAGCACGAAAAAACTAAAACTAGTCGACAAAGTTACCTACCTAGGCGTGGAGTTCACAATCGAAAGGGATTATGAGAACGAACTAAACATACGAATTCTGGCAGGATCTAAAAGTATAGGGTGTTTTAGAGGAGTGTCTAACAGCAAAATTACTTCAAGAAAAACAAAACTAAGAGTGTATAGAACGATAATCCGTCCCACAGTGACCTTCGCAAGTGAATTATGGGCCACAACATCACAGAGCGAAAGGAAGATAGAAAGTTGGGAGAGAAAAGTGCTGCGCAGAATCTTCGGAGGGGTATGTGAAAACGGTTTTTGGAGACTTAGAACAAACAAAGAACTAGAGAAGTGTTATAAAGCTACGCTGATAGGAACAATAGTGAAACAAAACTGGTTAAGGTGGTTAGGACACGTGGAGAGGATGAGTGACAGTGATCCGGTTAAGAAAGCGCTCAAAAGTGAAGTAGGGGGGGAAAATAGACGTGGTAGACCTAAAAAGACTTGGTGGGATAGTGTAAAAGAAGATTTCAACAATATAACATAAAGGAATGGGAAAAGAAAACAAGAGAAAAGAATGAATGGAGGAAAATAATAGGAAGATTGAGCCAGAGGCCTTCTGGCCTATAGTGCTATTATATATATATATATATATATATATATATATACCTATTGGATGATGTACCATTAGATTTAAGTAGAAATATGTTTTCCAAATGGACCAGCACACTGGGGAATTTAAACACGAAAATGGTTAAATCATGAATTTCCAGAACGATGGATTAATCGTAGCACTCCATTAACTTGGCCACCAAGAAGCCCAGATTTAAGCTGTCTTGATTTTTTCTTGTGGAGAACATTAAAAGCATTTGTGTATACAGTGGAAATTGAAACTCGAGAGCAACTTCAGCAACGAATACATGAAGCAGTTATAATATGCTTTAAAATCTAGAAAGGAGCAGCATAATACGTGTATGAAATGCACAGCAGTTGGGGGTAGCCACTTTGAGCAATTGCTGTAATTTACAAAATATAAAACTTAAAACGTAATCGATGTTTCCTTACTAGTTATGTACTGTTAATTCAAAAATGCAAGCAGCACATTAAAATTATAATATTACCATGAAGGAGGTCTAGTAAGCCTGAATACAATCTCCTTAGGTTCCATATTAAATCAAGTGCGTTGCTATATGTGAATCGCAGGCGGCTTAACACACAGCTCAGTGCGACTGACCACACAGTGTTGCTAGATTTACAAAACTTTAATTAAGAATTCTTCAAAAACTAAACGGTTTCGCGCAAAACGCTTGTAGAACTTTTTGCTCAGTTTTTGATGCCGAATCGCGTTATGTAAATATTTTCCGCCATTTAAGATTCTAGAAACGTCAAAATTAATTATTAATATTATTGAAAGCAAGACCAAACAAATTTAATTAAAGTTTAGAAAATGTAATTCTCACACAACTCATATTTCTGAAGATCGGCAAATCACCGTATCATATCCTTGTCACCGACTCCAATTCCAATCATGAAATTCATCTATGTAAGCACCTTCATTTCCCTACGCAGCGTGAATCTCACTAAAAGGTACACCTAGTACTTATTGTTTTTAACTCAGCTTGCCAGTTTAAACCTTTCTCATAACAGCGATGCTTCTACTTCCTCCTCTGGTGTAGTATATAAGCGTTGGTCAATCCAGGATAGTCAAGTTGTAAGCTGTTGTCCCGCATAGCATTAGAACTACGTTAGAACTTGAGCTATCAAGTTAGTTAACATCGCGTTGTAAGTTGTTCGGTAAACGGATTCATGTAAATAAACTTCAAAATATTTGTGTCGTGTTAGAACCTACATGAACCTGTATGAAGTCCCTAGCAAATCCTAAAAACAACATAGAACAAACGAAAACACGAACTTAATTCGCGATTACCAGGAAACTAAATTCAACCTGATTTATGAAAACTATATAAAATGCCAGTTCTCATTCTCTAAATCTAGATAGCCCTACTGTATAGCGACAGGGAAAGCTTACAAAAATAGCCACGATTAAAATTAATTATTACAAAGTAAATTTCGCAAGAATAGAAGCGAAACTTTAATAAAACATCAAGCTTTCGTTATCAGCTGCGAATTTAAAGGTTTTTACGAACAAAATGGAAATAAACCGAGCTTTAATTAGCAATTTCTATTCACTGTATCAAGTGAAAAATTATCTGCGCATAAATCCGAGGAAAATAGGTTGTATTTTTAAGGGCGGTGGTTGTTTCTGTTGATGGATGTAATTCGTTTAATATTAAAACGTAAACAGAGAAAAATTCGATTAC
The DNA here is from genome assembly GCA_014611495.1 of Limonius californicus. Taxonomy (NCBI): domain Eukaryota; kingdom Metazoa; phylum Arthropoda; class Insecta; order Coleoptera; family Elateridae; genus Limonius; species Limonius californicus. Next base: position 21,653 of record JABXWE010003875.1, read on the forward strand.
GTAAAAATGCCTCTAAACAGCAACTATATTGGCGTTCATTTATCAATAAATCATGAAAACCGAACAAAATTTAAAAACCTGAAAATGGCGTAACTTGATAAATTCATTTTCTTACTGGAGAAAATTGAACAAAATTTCAGTTAAGTTTAAGATACTACACCTGATGTCAACATTTTTCAGTTAAATGAAACACATATAAATTTAAATTACAACCATAATTTTGGCTGAACCAACTGCAGAACGTCACAACTTATTGTGGGTCTTTTTTTCTATTTACCCTTGTCGCTTAAAACCTTTTGCGTTTTCTGACCTCCATCAGCTTGTAGTCATTGTCAACACACTTCAACAATCTTTTTCCAGACCATTCATTTTTGCTCTTCCTAACTGCATGACAGTTTGGTAAAATTTTTCCATTTCCTCACTTATCCTTCCTACATAATCTAACAAAGCTCTTGTTTGTCCTTTTGATGAATATTTAAAAAATTGTTTCTGTGAAGCCTTAACTTATTGACGCACATATATAACCACAAAACAAAATCATAAAATGCAGTAATTTACTACAGGAGATACCGGAGCAGTCCGCCAGCCTCAAGAAAACATTAAAAGTTATGTGCTGATAATATGTTTTATAGTGTCAGTAGATAACAATACAACTGCGTGTTAGTTTGCAACTTTAGAACTATATATTTCAGGTGATAAAGTAATACACAGTAATTTAATCATCTGCTATGACGGAAGCTACGAACATGGAATTCGCCGCAGAATAAACCTTAGTAAAACAGCTGCGACAAAATTGACCAAAATTTGGAAAAACAGCGACATAATCCGCCATACCAAAATCAACATTGTGCAAACTCTGGACCTACCTGTATTTCAATACGTCGCAGAAACATGGACCACCCGTATAGCAGACCGGCGAAGGATAGATGGCTTTGAAATGTGGGTTTGGCGGATAATGCCTCGAATTCCGTGGACAGCACGAAGAACTAACACTTCCATCCTAGCGGAAATAAAACCAAAACAAAGGCTTTCTTCTACTATATACAGTACAATACTTAAATTTTTCAGACGAGGGAAAAATTTAAAAAACTGGTTATACAAGGAAAACCTGATGGAGAACGGAGACGCGGGAGAGCACCAACTCGCTGGATTGACACCACTAAATCAGTACTGGAGACTAATATTGAACAAGCCGTCAGAATTACCGATAATAGACAGCCATGGCCAGAAGCAGTAAGGAAAGCAACTGCTAGACTGGAAGAATCATAAATAAATGAAATCCATAATCACCACACATCTGACGAGAAGGATGGACTTGAGGAGGAGGAATTTAAAAAACAGACATAGTCGAATACACAGAACTAAACAAGCTCATAAATCGGAAATCAGAAACAGCATAAAACTACACGGAGAAAAATCATAGAAGAAGTCGGAGAAAACAAGGGTAATATATCATTATTAATAGTATTATTAGTATTACGAACAAAACTGCCATAAAATGTATACATCCAAAACCACAGAAGACAAAGATAAAGTCGAAAGAAAAAGAGGACATTACCGAAACAACACCAGAGACATAGAGAGAACGGGATGGCACCAGGAAACGACAAAGTCATCAGAGAAATGGTGAATTTCGGGATCACTTGCTAATTTATTGAAGTATATCCAAGAAGGACAGGTTTTAACAGACTGGTATAACGCCATAATTGTAATAGTACACAGAAAAGGTGACAACAGGGAACTATTAAACTAATCTACTATCAACTACGTACAAACGAGTAACTAGAATAATAAGAGCCGGATTGAAAAATAAAATCGACTACTATCAGCAAGTAGAACAGCCAGGTTTCCGCAAAGGCTACTCAACTAACAATAATTTACAAACGATGAAAACTCTTTTCAAAAAATGCAATTAGTATAATATCAATCTATTACTAGGATTTATGGACTATGAATAAGGCATTCAACGCTGTTGAACTAACCTTCAAACTAAATGCAATGGACACCAGCAGGGTAGACTCCAGATATACCACTCTCGTAAAATATATACCGACCAAAGCTGCATTGAATGTAAAACTGAACAACTTAACAACCGAAAATGCAGAGTGGAAATAGAAGTCAAGTAAGGGTATTTCATTACGCCTAAACTGTTTAACCTAATTCTGGAAAACATCTCTAAAAACGTTGGAAAAGGTATTCAACATAAACTATTCAAAAATGAATAGGAATATTGCAGTGTAATACACTTAAAGGCAACACCAGTTGCATTTATAATGAAAAACTAGCAAACCAACAAAATGTAACATCATTTTAGTAATGAACATGAAAATTACAACAAAGGTACGTTTATTGAAAAAATTTAACAATATTATAATGAAAATCGTTATTGTCTCCTTTCACTTAACTTAAATTTATTAAATTCTAATACCGCGTGGCAGCTCCTTTCGTAGTAATAACTTCTCTTCACCTTGCTGGCATACTCTCAATGCAATTATCAACATGTTCTTGTGGTATTTGATGCTACAGTACCGGCAATACATCCCTCAGCTATTGCACAGTAGTAGTATTGGATTATGGCTATCTCTGCAAAAGGTCCCACGCATGCTGGATGGGGTTGAGGTCTGGAGATTGCGGAGGAAGAGCAGGATGGTTAATTTCCTAATCTCGAAGCATCTCTAAAACAACCCGAGCACGATGCGGCCTTGCGTTGTCGCCAAGAAAAACAAAATTCCCGTCCAACAGAGTTGCGACGATTCAGAACATGACCCATAATGATCTCTTGGGCATACGTTGGCCCATAAGTGTACCGTTAAAGATGTGGAGGTCATAACGCCAGCCTAAAGAAATTCCAACTCATACCGTAAGACCACCACCACCAAAGGTAACGATTGATTGGGTATGCTGAGGTAAGGAAAGATGTCCGGCACTACGATATACTCTTTGGCGCCGGCTATCATTGCTGAGACAATATCTGGACTCGTCGGAAAACAGTATATCATCCCACGGCGTCCCTTCTTGAAGCTTACGTCTTGACCATTCCACCCGGTGTCTTCGTTGAATCACAGTTCCTGCAGAATATCTCAGCGGCGGTATGAGGTAAGTCCTATTTCAAAAAATCGATTTCTCACAGTTCGCTCGGAGACTCGATTTCCTGTGGCATTCTGGAGCACTTGCTGTAAATGTCGAGCAGTTGAAAAGGGGTGCATTCTTGCATAAATTAGCAGAAGTCGATCCTCACAAGGTGTTGTGATTCGAAAAGATTCACTTCCAGACCTTGTTGCAGTCGCACCTGTTTCTCTTAGGCGCGAAAGGGCCCGTGAAATTAAGTTCTGCGTGGTTCCTAACATATCAGCGATGCCGACCTGGCAATCTCCTCTTTGGTACATAGTAACGGCTAAATTTCATTGTTTGGTTTCTTTGCATTGTTGTTTATTGTTAAAAACACAAATGTAACACACGATTAAAAAACAATGAAAAAAGAAGATCCTAAGAAGACAGGAAAGATTACTCAATCAAACATACAAACTCGACTTGACACTGATACGATTAAACAATGCAACTGGATTCGATAATTTTATGATTTTTTTAACATCAAAAATTGTCGCTTGCTTTAATTATCAATAATAGACGACCATTAACCGCCAAATGCAAACATATATGCTTTATATTACAATATCCCTATTCATTATTGAGTAGTATAGATGGACAATCTATAAACCTCATTAGGTATGCTGATGACGTAGTGGTGACGGCCAGAGATACAACAAAGTGAAACCTATGTTATCACAATTGTACAGGACTGGGGTGGCTCAGTGGTAAGAGGGTCAGACTTTGGATCTAATAGTCCAAACGGCTCCAGGTTCAAATCACTCCAGGAGTCAGAACGTTTTCCTGATTCCCTAGTTGGTCGATGGTAGGCCCCGGTCTCCATTTGCCGTTGCGAATAAAATTAATGGCACTCCTCGTATTACGGTCACACTAGAGGAGTAACAAGACTCGACACGCCTACGCCTTACATCAGGCAGATTAAATACTTTTACCCACAACACGGTAATCCGCAGAGTCGGGCCATGTTGTGCTTAGCACACACACCAAAACGGTGGGTCTTCAAGGCCACTGAAAGCACCATAATAAGAACAACACCAACAAAGAAATTTTTTGTGAAATCTTTTTAAACAAATGCAGCTGAATCGTATCTATTTTTGGGTGCTGAAACCGTATCTGCCATCAGTTTTTTTATCACCCACAGTTCTTTCACAATATGACCTCCAGTGTATTTGAAAATGGGGCAAATTGGTTCACTGGACTCATCAAGTAAATAGTCATGAATATACTGTGGTGGGTCAGAGACAGGAAGTCCCGGACCATGATCGACTGGCCGAATAGCTGAAGGAAGGTTAGGGTAGACAATTACTTTCTTATTTTTGGAGTTATATCCAGTAACATCAATGCTACAAAAATAACAATCGTCTGAATAATTTTTTTGATCTCTCCATACAATGGGTACTGCAAATCTAAAAGCTGTCTTTGCTTTTTTAGACCATTTTCTAAGGTTTTCAATACAAACATAGGTGAGATGAGGTTATGTTCACTAAAAGAAAACAAACAGCTGTAAGCAAACAAAGCAGGAAAACAAAGAGCAGTATTGCCAACGCTGCCAACCTAATTACATTTAGATTTACTGTATGTTTTAGTATAATTATAAAGACTGGCAAATATTGTTTAAATTTTGTAAAATAATAGAGTAATTTAAAGTTTGCATACTGTTTTCAAATCATTTCCGCAGCTTACTTCTGAGACCCACTCTGAATTTTTAAAGACTGCCGTACATTTTTCACATTTTCACATAGCTTTTGTACACGTATGTTTGAAGTTCATAGCTTGTCAAACACGTGGTATACACCAAAATGAATAGGATTAGTTTCAGACTGAAGAACAACTAATCCAAACGAAATGAGAAATCGATACAAGTTCTACATTACATTGTTTCCTATCCTGTAGGTCTCTGAGATTTTTTGTGTATTAAAATACCACCTACTATGTGTTAAATGGGTGTCCTTTACATTCAAAGTTGGTCAAAATAGATATTTAAAAAATTAGAAACTGCGACTTTTGATATAATAGGAAAATCAAAAAGGTTTTTTGTATTTACTGTAGGTACCTACCTGCTACAAAATGTAAACGTGGTTAATCTTCATTTGTCATCAATATTTTGCAGAGTCAATAATTGATTTTAGTTGGAGACGTGTTGTATTTATCTTACTGGATTAAGTTTATTATATTTTTTTCTCTATGCATTTCGTTATGCAGGATGGGTGCAACATTAAGCTTTTTCTTAAATGCTAACAATTCTCAGGAAAATAAATTTCAAAACAATATTAAAAACAAGAATCTTAAGAACTGCAAAATTATTTTAGACATCAAAATATTAAACCATAGAGTTTCCTTCAGAAATTGTATTATAATTTCAATAGTCCTTTGAAGATAATTACAATGTTACAAAGAGAATTTAAAATACTATCATGTCAAGTCAAGTCAATAAACGAGCGATTTTGTATAAAAAGTAAAGTTACAATAATGTCCGGAATAGAGTTAAAGAAAAGTTGCTTAATTGAATTGTAATGTAAACCCTTTTACAATAATCACAAACTTTGTGGTAATTTTCCATTACTGACTTGTTACTATTTCGGATTTACATTAACGATTTTGTGGCAACTCAGAAGGCAACATGTTTAGTGATTAACAGTGTTACTCTAAATGTGCTTATTCAGAATGTTTTTAGATTTAAATGTAGATGGGTTGCTTGTCAAAAATTAGTAGTTATCAGATAACTGCTATACATTTTCCTCAAACTATTTTCCTGAAAATGGTGAATAAATAACAAAATTGTTATCACAATTTCATTATATCAGGTAATATTATGCTATAAATGATTTATACGATGCTGAAAGTTACGTAATTTTCCATGAAAAGCGTCAATTTTTGGTTAACAACGGATAAAAGCAATTCCAGCACACATTTAGAATTTTAAACAGTTTATGCGTCAAGCCTTGATTAGAAGGTACGGCAAATACCTATTCAAAAAGCATCAGCTTGGGCTTTGTCAGAAAATTCTCCCCTTCTCGCACCTGGGGCTTTCCTGTCAAAAATCAGCCTTATATTTTAATATATAAAAAGACGGTAGTACGATGAAAAGATGTTTACTCCTATATGCCAGTAATCTCCCAGCGCCCAAATAAATAACTTCATATTGCCTATTCTGAATTCCAATATTGTATGAAATTATATTCATGCCTCTCACATTTTCACCTGCGGTTATTCAGAAGGACTTTTCAATAAAATTGATCTTCAAATATAATTTGCTGAAATTGATTTAGTTAACTTTCTTGCATGAATATTTGATTGTTTGATTAGGAAATTTAACCAGTTATACGATACTGGTTCACCATTTATTGTCCCTGATATAGAAGCAAATGACTTAGGCATTTGAAACAACTTTATTTCTCAACATAATTCCCCAAAAAGTTAACACACTTAATATAACGATGATACAGAGCTTGAATGCCTTTAGCAAAAACTCTTTGTCCTGCACTGCAAACCATTTATTCACAGCACCTCTTCAACTTCCGAAAAATGAGTTCCCCGAAGATATCCTTTTAATTTGGGAAACAGGTGAAAGTCAGTGGAGAGTAGATCTGGCGAATAAGAGGGTTGTTCTAAAATTTCAAATTCAACATTGCGGATAGAAGCCATACAAACACAGCTCTTGTGAGGAGGAGCATTGTCTTGGCGGAACAGAACGCCGCGTTTCAATTTTCAACGACTTTTCTCCTTTACAACCTCACGAACTTTTGGTATTAGTTTTCCGTGGCCATATGGTAAATAATCAAGAAAAAGAACTTCCTCGGAGTTTCAAAACACTATTTCCATTCCCTTTCCGGCCTATAAAGTCACAGGCAACTTTTGTGGGGGCGGAGAACCATGGTACCGCCATTTCATACTCTACCATTTTGACCTAGATCAAAGTGATGAACCCAGGTTTCATCTATAGTTACAAATCTTTCCAAATATTCATCCAAATTCATTTCAAATTGCTCGCAACAGTGAGAAACCTGGCCCGCTTCTGATCAGGTGACAATTTCGGAATCCATCGTGCGCAGACTTTTTTCAGACCCAATTCCTCGTGCACTGATAATAATATTATTACTGATGTATCTACTTTAAACTGTTTCGATATAGCTGACCAACAGCTTGTAAGGGCAAAAATAACAATGAACACTCATCTGGAATGACTACAAACATTAAGGAAGAGGAACTGAAATAATGGACCTAAAAGATAAAAAAGAAGAGTACAAAAACGGAGTGGAAAATAAGTTAAAATATTTTGAAGAACATAGTCAAGAAAGTAACACTATAGAAAAGCTAAACAAAGAAATTGTAGATGATATTTCACCTGGAATTAAAACAACAACGTCAAACATAAAAACCATGAAATCAAGCAACTTCTAGCAAAAAGAACACAACTGGCAACTGCAGATAAAAAGAACACAGTGGAAGATACAAATTTGTGTAGAACCATCAGAAGAAAAATTAAAGAAAACTGGGTCAACAAACAAGAAGAAAGTATTAACAGAGTGATTGAACAAAAGGGTGCGATGGAAACAGTAAGACCAAAATTAGGTAAACAGCTAATCCATGCATTAAGAAATAACAACGGAGATATCATAAACGGTAGAAACTAAATTTTAAAAATAGTTTGATTAATTCTATAAGAAACTATACGAATCCGAAGCCCCGAAAAATGAACTCACTGTTAAGAACGTCTTAAGAAGAAAAAAAAATTCTAAACGTAGGATCTGAAGAAATACCAGAAATAGTAGAATATGAACTAGAGAGTGGACTGAAACAAATGAAGAATCATAACAAAGCACCTGGAAAGGACGGAGTTGTGGTAGAACTAATTAAATGGGGAGTAGAAAAACTGAGAGAAAATAATTCGCTTATTAAATAAATACCTGTTTGAAGCGACAATACCAGAAGACTCAACGGTAGTCCTATTATATAGAAAAGGAGATAACACGCGACTTCAAAATTATAGATCAATAAGTTTACCTTCAGTGCTATACAAATTAATAACAAAAATACTAATCATTAGATTATCCACTAATCTAGATAGCTATCAATCAGAAACCCAGGCAGGATTCAGCAAGGGATATGGAACAAGAGATCGTTTATTTACAATGAAACTGCTAATAGAAAAATCAAATGAAGGTAATATTCCTCTCCATTTGGCTTTCATAAACTTTGAAAAAGCCTTTGATTCGATAGAACTATGGGCGGTATCAGAATCTCTCAAAAACTGTAGAATAGACCAACGATACATCGACCTCTCATATAATGTAAGCGAAAAAGCTACAGCTACGTACAAATTACAAGAAGATACAAAACCAATCTTTAACAACGAGGAGTTCGACAAGGAAACTGTCTATCGCCCAAACTCCTTACTTTAGTATTAAAAGACTTGTTTAAAAACTTCAATTGGGAAAATATTGGAATAAACGTAAATGGTAAAAACGTAAATCATCAAGACTAAGATGATGATACCAATTGAAGAAGGCGACGACAGAAAGATAAAAGTAGGAGACATAAGCATAAACATGTAGAATATATATATTTAGGACAAACAGTTCATCTTGATCGAGACAGTCAAATAACAGAAATAAAACGAAGCTGCCGCCTACCATGTATAGCCTTCGGAAGACTTAGCTACATTTTGAACTCCAGAGATATAGCACAACATCCAAAAACGAAGTTTTTCAATAAGTGTGCACTACTCTTCATGGAGTATGGAAGTGAAAACTGGTCTTTTACGAAGATCCACTTGGAAAAACTAGTCACCACACAACCAGCGATGGAAAGGAAAATGCTACGTATTACCTTAACTGCCAGAAAGACCATTGCATGGATTAGACAGAAAACGGAAGTAACAGACGTAGGTACTGGAAAATATTGCAACACTGAAGTGGAGCTGGGCAGGCCACTTAGCCCGAACAGAGGAAAATAGATGGAACAAAAGCAAACTTCAATGACGTCCGTGGGATCATAAACTAAATAGAGGAAGACCATCAAATAGATGGAACAATGATACGAAACGCATAGCAAGTCTAAGCTGGATAGAGGAAATACAAAATAGAACCAAATGGAAATCGATGAATGAGGCCTTCGTCCCAGCATGGACAGAAACAGAATAAAAAGAAGAAGACGCTTCCATCGGAATAGCCACATGTCTCAGCCATACATTTGACCGTAATTCTCCGATCACTCAGTACCATACCATGAATCGAATTAATATTTTCTTGAGTGACAACAGTTTTTGATGGTCCAGCACCTGGTGCGTTGACAGGACTGCCTTCCTAATTTGAAATCCCGGCACCAATTCTGAATTACTTAATATAATAGGGTTGAATCACTCAACACTCCGGACATATCATTATACATTTCTTGCGGTGATAAACCCTTCTTAAAAAGGTATTTTATCAGAACCTTTGTCTGGAATTTTTCCATTTTAACAAAATCACCAGCAGCACAGTAATATTTAATGTATAATTTTTAGAAACAAGTAGATAGGCACCTGCAACTGGGCATATTTTCATGTCAGCAACTGAAGTTTCTAGGAAAAACATTATTCACTTGTCGGTCAATGCCTTATATGTTTGGGACAATAACTGATGAACCATCCTCGTACATAGCAGAGTGATTTAAATATCCTTTTAAAGTAGATTTACCCACCTGTGTGTATGATTTGTTTACATTTCACTCCGTTCAAAGATATTACGTATTAATGGAAATTAAACATGCTAGAGGACCGGCCATTCAAAGCAGATATTGCTAAATGTTATTTACTTCGTAAACAATATTGCATATTTAATGTGTCGAACATCAAGAGAGGCACGGAGATAGGTTACAGAGAACGCGATCAGCACTAAAAGCGTATGTACACATCGAAAGTTAGTTTTCATGTTAGTTTGAATCGGCGGAGACATTTTAAATTAAAGGATGTAATGCTTCCATTCCATTTACCATTGCAATGTGATGTTATCGAACCAGGTATGAGCGTTAGAACTGTCGGTTTAGAAAGTTCTTGTAAAATCGCATTACTTTTTTACGGATCGGAGAACTTTCTTTCTAGTGAATTTATTGTATCACACAAATTTTCAAAGACGGATTTTAGATTTAAAAATATATAAATAATACTGAATAACCGTAGAGGATGTATACATTGGTCTCTCTGAAATGTTCCATAAGTTCTAAAATGTTTCATATTAAATGTTAACTCGCTTTAAGACAAGCTCAGGTAGAACGAGATCGCGAGAGTTTACAAAGTAAATGTTATATTTGCATTGTTTACTGTATTGTGTTTCCCGTTTATAGCAATTATTCGTCCCTGAAATAACGAGCACAAATGTAAGTATTTTTAGCATTTCTGGATAGTGTGTCTCTGAAAATATATATTTTCAAACAAAATTTACCTAAGAACATATTAAGGATTGTAATTCAAATAAGGGATACGTTCCGGGCATTGTTTGTGGGTTGAATATCTTATTTTGAGGTCGTACTTGTGTTATCCAACCCCAGCCACTAAATATGAAATATTTCTAAAATTGAAACTCTCCTATAGTTATACATATATAAAATACAGAATAAAGTATCTGCAGTGACAAAATATTAGAATCCATGATCTCAATCAGTAATATTGTGTAACCATGGAAGAGGATTATTAAATTTGTATCTCCGAAATGTATTGCAAGTCCTAACCTGGATTTGTATTACAGTCCAACTCACTTAATATGGCTCGGATATATCGCGATCTCCGATATTCACGAAGATTTATTTGTATGTATCTTGTTTGCCGTTTACAACGATGGATCGTCCCTAAAACAACGCGCAAAAATATAAATAATTTCAAGATTTGTAGCACATGGGTTGCATAGCGGACCACTGCGGACGTCGCGACGGGTCGGTTAAACGATCTTCGTATTCGAGCAAAATCCGCGCTGGTCAGTACTTGGATGGGTAGATCAATATAGTGCTATATGCAACTGATCGTGCTTCGAAGGGTACATAAAACCGTTGGTATTGTTTCTTAAGAATAAAATATTAATAAAAAAGATACTTCAAATTTAATAATAGGGTACATTTTCTTATTTCAGTTATACCTATATTTTACGATAGTGTATAGTCAACTATGAAAGCTAAAATAGTTTGTTTGCGAAGCGATAGCAACTCTAGAACGTCCTGTATTACTTCTTTTAGAAAGAAAGACGGGAACCTCAAGAGCCAAAATCTCCGCCGCTGTACGGGATTATAACTTGCAACGGCTCAAAGGAGGCTGTCACAGGGTTGAAGGCTGTTAATCCGACACAAGCCGAGAGAAAACAACTTCACTGAATTGTCTTTACAAAAAACTTAACCTCAGTTAATAACTTTAATCCAACACAAATCGAAGATTCTTTTACCTAAGGCAAAAAACGACAGGATATTCATTTAGCAGAGGAGCTGCCCACAACTCCATTTCCAAAAACCACGTGCTTTCACTCCCAGAAGCGCTCACTTTTGCCTTGCCTTATTTTGTCCTCGGCGCCGAGATGATAACAAGCAACAAGGTCGAGCGAAGGTGTTAAATCGAGTGACTAAAGAACGAAACGCGAACACACAACAGCTGGAATATGTCATCATATTGTGAAATATGTTGCAAGAACTCTAGAACAAAATCTCCCACGTGGAACTTCCGGCCATTCTTCCAACGAAGAATTCCAAGAACGGTTTTCGATCGGCATTAAACAGACTAAACATACTTGTCAAGCGTTCGATTAAGTTTCTAAAGTGGCCTCCCATAAATTAATCTTTGTAAATAATAAAAATCTATTTAAGAGCGGCAATTAAAATAAAACTTCAATTTGTATGTAGCGGCAAAATCAAACGAATATAACAATTGTTTCCCTAGCGTATAATGTGTAAAGAGTGATATAAATTTGAAAAATGCGTATGTTCAAGAACCTTGGAACTTTTTTAAAATTCTGTTATTATTAATACTTTTTATAGATATGAATCCTAAATAAGCATATTTTAAAGTATATTTATTTAAAAACCCTTTTTTTCTGTTATGTCACCTTTTTCTTCTATAATGAGGAGCCACCGAGAAGGAACTGGTTTGTTAGCAAAACCTTAGAAGTCCTACAGCATCTTATATTATTTTATACAATTCGATAATTTTGAGTATTGTTTCCTTAGTGTAAAATATTTACAGAAAGACATTTTGAATTTAAAATTAGAGTGCTTTTTCTTAATTTAGTTATACGATATAACCATATAGAGCCAACAATATGAGCTAAAAAACAGTTTGTTCGAAAAATCGTAGCAACTCTAGAACGCCTTGTATTATTTATTTTCCATGGTGTATAATGTTTAAAGGAAGATATTTTAAATTTGGAAATGTTTCCTCTTTTGTTCATAATTAAAGAGATCAAGAGTCTTGGAAGTTATTTAAGGTTCTGTAATTATTAATATTGTTTCATAGAGTATGAAGCATAAAGAGATATATTTTAACATAAACGTAAAAAATGTACTGTAATTTAAAAATACGATGTTTTATCTTAAACCAGTTAATTATTTTACGACATAGAACCAACGAAAAGGACATGATTTGTTCGGTAATAGCAGAAACTGGAATATCTTACAGGATTTTACAAATTCGGTACATTCCAGCATTGTTTGCTTAGTCTAAAATGTGTGAAGGGAGATATTTTCAATTAAAATATATGCTGCTTTCTCTTTATGCTTTTCCCGTTCTGTTTTTCAGAATCTCTTAAATTACAAAATTTCACTGCCACGAACACAACGTGAAAATAAATTTTTCAAATCTGACAGCTTTCAAATTTCCAATATAGTGTCATGATTTACTGGTAAATTATAACCCGCATTTGCCATTTACGCGGTTTGTTCAATTTAATGCCAATTTTATCCAGAAAATATTCTGTTCCCACACATCGAAAATCAATTCCGAATTGAACAAAGGAAAAGTAAATATAAAACTCGCTTTAATTAAACCCTGTGTTCACAGTTCCCAAATTCGTGTTGAAAACACAAAAACAATATTTTATAAAGTTTTTAGTTCCACTCGGAGACCTTTGGAAAAAATTATTTTCCTTTTGGTGCTTTACCATTAAATTTCTATCGAATCCGTCAAATACGTGAAAGCATATCAACTTTTGGTTGTCACAAACAATCGGTTGAATTTTCGAGCATACTGCAGCGAAAACGAAAAAGAAATCCAAGACATAGAAGTTCCAATTTAACCACATGGCTGCAGGTAATCATTTCAAATCGCTTCTGTATGCCGAAGAAATTTTGCTGCCTTAGGACAAACACAAATGAAACAATCAGTTCGAATTTGTGACCGTCTAATCTGCAGTCGGAATCACAATTCACGAAATACGTTTCGTATTTTTCTACTTCGCAGTTCTCTACATAAGTCTAATTGAATGAAAATTTTAATTAATTTCATCCAAACATTCCTTATTGTAGGTAGGTATTCAATTACAAGGGTAAAAAATTATTAGGCACTGCTTCATCTGTCATATAAAGAACTGTAAAATATAAAGTCATTCAGTTAAGTAGTTTTTGCACAAAGCAAGAAGATTTGTTAGAAATATTAAAAAGGTTTGTCCAATACGGAGATTCATACCAATATGAATACTTTAGACTAGAGTACCCTCTAAGTACGTGTACTACAAAGTTCAGATATGGTCGCGAAAGCATGGACTTACAGCGAATGTCCAAGAGGGGTTTTCGTCGACCTTTATATAGACATATTATTGAAATTTTAAATTGAATTTACATATGAGGTTCACTTAAATCTTTAAAGCTGGATGAGCTTCTCATCACATATATTATTAAAATTTGAAATTGAATTTGCATCGGTGTTATTAAAATTTGGTAAGCTTTAATTTGTACATTTTTTAATAGAGTTTATTTACAATCTACTCTACATCGATTATTAAATAAATATGATGAGATGTAATAGGCTTGATAGGAAGATCCATCCATTGATGGTAATCCTGTAGTACCCCTTCCACTTAAGGGCATAGTTTTAAACTTTAAATTGACTTTACATAAATATGTGATTGCCTTAAATCTTTAAAACTAGCTGAGGTTTTAAACATACATATTCTTGAAATTTGAAATTAATTTACTTCTAAAGTTACCCTCAATCTTCAAATCTGGCTCAGTTTTTACTTACACATATTAATAAAACTTGAACTTGAATATGCGTATCTAATCTAATCTAATAATCTAAATCTTCGAAGATTATATACGCTAATTAATCAAATTTAAAACTGTGTTGAATCGTTAGAGATTGATGCCCCCTTACACTAAATCTTCAAAGGTAGCTGAGCATTTACCGAAAATATTATTCAGAGTGGGTTCAATTTTTATTTAGACATATCTTTAAATCTTGAAATTGTCTTTACATATAGGGCTGCCTTAAATCTTCAGAACTGATTGAGCTCTTAATAACACATACTACTGAAATTTGAAATTGAATTTACTTATGAGATTACTTTAAATATTCAAAGCTCGGCGCATTTCTTATTAGGCATATTTTTGCCATTTAAAATTAAATTTACATATGGCGTTGCCCTTAATCTTCAAAGCTAGCTGAGCTTCCATTCAGACATATCTTTAAAACTTGAAATTATCTTCACATATGAGGTTGCCTTAAACCTTCAGAGCTGATTGAGGATTTAATAACACATATTACTGAAATTTGAAATTGAATTTACTTATGAGATTACGTTAAATCTTCAAAGCTCGCCGCATTCCTTGAAATTGTCTTCACATATGGGGTTGCCTTAAACCTTCAGAGCTGATTGGAGTTTTAGTAACACACACTGAAATTTGAAATTGAATTTACTTATGAGATTACCTTAAATCAGTAAATATAGCTGCGCTTTCATTAGATATATTGCTAAAATTAGAAATTTAATTTACTTATGCGGTTACCTTAAATCTTCAAAGCTCGCCGCGTTTCCATTGGCCATATTTTTGACATTTAAAATTAAATTTACATATGGGGTTGCCCTTAATCTTCAAAGCTAGTTGAGCTTTGATTTAGACATATTTTTGAAATTTAAATTATATTTATGTATGAGGTTGCCTTAAATCTTCAATGCTAACTGAACTTCTATTTAGGCATATTTATAAAACTTGAAATTATCTTCACATATGGAGTTGCCCTAAACTTTCAGAGCTGACTAAGCTTTTAATAGCACAATTTACTGAAATATGCAACTGATTTTACGTACTTATGAGGTTACCTTAAATCTTCAAAGCTCGTCATGTTTTTATTTAGACATTGTTCTGAACCTTAAAATTAAATTTACATATGATATTACCCTAAATCGTCAAAGCTAGGTGATCTTCCATTTAGACATATTTCGAAAGTTTGAAGCTAATTTCACATATCAGCCTGTCCTAAACCTTGGTAGCTGACTGAACTTAAAATCAAACATAATGAAAGCTGATAGCTAAACTTGTATTTGAACATACCTATTATTCAATCTTAAAATTCAATTTCGTGCTTTGAATTTCCGTATATGGTTGCCATAAACCTTTAAAGCTGGCTTAACTTTTATTTAGACATTTGATTAAAATTTAAAATCCAAGTTATATATAAGATTGTCTAAAATCTACAACCTAACTGATAGTTCAACTTGTATTTGGATATACCTATTATTCAAACTTAAAATTCAGTTTCGTGTAGGGTTAACATAAACCTTCAAACCTGGCTGAGCTTTTATTAAGACATATTATTAAATCTAAAAATTGAATTTCAGTATGTGGTTGCCAAATACCTTCAAAGCTAGCTTAACTTTCATGCAGACATTAGATTAAAATTTAAAATTGAATTTAAATATAAGATTGTCTTAACTCTACAACCTAGTTGCTAGCTGAACTTGTATTTAGACGTACCTATTAATCAATCTTAAAATTCAATTTCCTGTGTGCTTAACATAAACCTTTGAAGCTGACTGAGCTTCTATTAAGATATATCATTAAATCTTCAAATTAAATTTCCGTATGTGGTCGCCATAAACCTTCAGAGTTGGCTGAGCTTTCAATAAGCATATTATTAAATCTAAAAATTGAATTGCCATATACCTTCAAAGCTAGCTTAACTTTCATGCAGACATTCGATTAAAATTTAAAATTGAATTTAGATATAAGATTGTCTTTACTCTACAATCTAGTTGCTAGCTGAACTTGTATTTAGACGCACCTATTAATCAATCTTAAAATTCTATTTCCTGTGTGCTTAACATAAATCTATAAAGCTCGCTGAGGTGTTATTAAGACATAATATTAAATCTTCAAATTAAATTTCCGTATATGTTACCATAAACCTTCAGAGCTGGCTGAACTTTTATTTAGGCATTCGAGTAAAATTTAATAGCGAATTTACATATAAGATTGTTTTAAATATATAACGTAGCTGATAGCTGAACTTGGACATACCTATTATTCAATCTTAAAATTCAATTTCGTGTCGGGTTAACATCAATCTTTAAACATCTTACTACAACCTAGCTGAGCTTTTATTAGGGCACATTATTAAATCTTACAATATAATTTCCATACGTGATTGCCATAAACCATCAAAGCTCTGAATATTATTTATACATTCGATTAAATTAAAAATCGAGTTTACATATAAAATCGTCTGAAATCTACAACTGATAGTCCAACTTGTATTTGGACATACCTATTATTCAATCTTCAAATTCAATTTCGTGTGGAGTTAACATCAATCTTTAAAGCTCGCTGAGCTTCTATTAAGACATATTATTAAATCTTGCAATAGTATTTGCATAGGTGGTTGCCATAAGCGATAAGAACTCACTAAATTTTATTAAACATTCGATTAAAAAAATCGAATATACATATAAAATCGTCTTAAATCTACAACCTAGCTGATAGACCAACTTGTATTTTTTTTTCTCACTCATTCATTCTACCCCCCCCCCCCCCAGAACCGCTTCGCATCTTACTTCACGTGGGGATGCGAGCGTCCCTTCCATACTAAACATTCATGCAACATGCACCCTAAACTTAACTAACCAAATGCGGTCGCCCCAGTCGGGATTCGATCGCCCCAACGGAGCAACTGCATTTACTGTGACCTCGAGTGGTCAATGCGTTCTCGCACTAGACCACCGCGGTCCCATCCAACTTGTATTTGGACATACCTATTATTCAATCTTAAAATTTAATTTCGTGTGGGGTTAACATCAAACTTTAAAGCTCGCTGAGCTTTTATTAAGACATATTATTAAATCTTGCAATAGTATTTGCATACGTGGTTGCCATAAGCGAAAAAAACTCACTGAATTTTATTTAAACATTCGATTAAAAAAATCGAATGTACATATAAAATCGTCTTAAATCTACAACCTAGCTGATGGTCCAACTTGTATTTGGACATACCTATTATTCAATCCTAAAATTTAATTTCGTGTGGGGTTAACATCAATCTTTAAAGCTCGCTGAGCTTTTATTAAGACATATTATTAAATCTTGCAATAGTATATTTGCATACGTGGTTGCCATAAGCGAGAAAAACTCACTGAATTTTATTTAAACATTCGATTTAAAAAATCGAATGTACATATAAAATCGTCTTAAATCTACAACCTAGCTGATAGACCAACTTGTATTTGGACATACCTATTATTCAATCTTAAAATTTAATATCGTGTGGGGTTAACATCAATCTTTAAAGCTCGCTAAGCTTTTATTAAGACATATTATTAAATCTTGCAATAGTATTTTCATACGTGGTTGCCATAAACGATACAAACTCACTGAATTTTATTTAAACATTCGATTAAATTAAAAATCGAATTTACATATAAAATCGTCTTAAATCTACAACCTAGCTGATAGTCCAACTTGTATTTGGACATTCCTATTAATCAATCTTCAAATTCTAATTTCGTGTGGGGTTAACATCAATCTTTAAAGCTCGCTGAGCTTCTATTAAGACATATTATTAAATCTTGCAATAGTATTTGCATACGTGGTTGCCATAAACGATACAAACTCACTGAATTTTATTTAAACATTCGATTAAATTAAAA
>JABXWE010003876.1:0-37902 GCA_014611495.1 Limonius californicus
GACCTACCTAATAGTATTGGTTTGCGGCAGGTGATAAGAAATTGTTTTGCACTTCTATTTACTCTCCTTTGCATAACATGTCTTTGAACTCAATTTTTTGTTATTATTCTGCGGTACTCAAACAATTTTGGGTCAAATTTTCAATTATTATTTTCTCGTATCTTAAGGGTCCCATTGCCAAAGAAATGTTTTTTCTAGTTTGTATATATTGTAATCTACCATCCGATTTAATATTTCTGATACACCCTGTATGTATTATATATTAGCTATAAAACATTTAAATTTGCAGCATTTTTCCTGCAGTTACGTTATGAAATTCAAGTGGTAAAGCTTAATTTTCCGAGTAAGACAGATTGTGCCCTATTATAATTCAAGTTAATGAATTTAAACGTCCAGTTATTAAACGCCAGTTTCCATTTTTCTTATTTTAAATTCAGAACTTTACAGCCGCTTTCACAGTTTCTGTGTTATGTAAGCAAGTCAGTCTACAGATCAATTTATAATTATTAGCAAAAAATTCAGCATTTGCAATAGTTTAAACACATTGTTTTTTTTAAACCATCAAACTTTATTGTTTGATTCCTAACATGTTTAAATACTAATCTGTAGATAATTTGTAGGAATTATTTTTTCATTTTCATATGTATTAATAACCGCTATAACGCCATATACCGTTTCCGAAATATTCCGTAATGGCAGCAGATTCGTGATCATTGCATTATTTTAAAACAAAAAATATATTACATAAGCTTCGCCTAAATATATTTAAACATTAATTTATTTAAAGTTATTTCTGGTGCAACTTGCTATTATGTATAATCTATCACTTCATTCGATTTACCTGTCTAAAGCAGTAGTTTCGTTTACACAAAAAACTTCAATACTCCACGTTCACAACTAGAAAATAGGAGCAGGCTGCAAATATTGTGCGAAGCAGACGCACAACTGAATGAACATAATCGGAAATTTCTTTTACGTTATTTTTGTTTGACGCAAATGCAATTGCTAAAGGTGTTAAGGTCGTTAAGTTTATAAATTATAAAATTAGTCTCATATCCGTTTGATCACTAGACAGGTAAGAATAATAAATGTAATAAATTGTTAGCGGTCAATGCAAAAGTAAATAAGCCATTATTGTGTGATGAGGCATCATTAAATTTCCACCTCTACAATTCTAAATAAACAACTTAAGCATTCTGCGGAGTTTATTCGTTTTATACAAGTTCCTTTAAAAATATTTAAAAATAAAATGGTACTTAATAAAGTAAACATCTTAAACGATGGAAACATTATTTTCTGAGCATATTACAAGGGTTAAAGCTTCTATTGGCTGTCATGTGGTTTTTCTTTGTCAAACTTCTAGATTTGGAAACCAGTTGCCGGTGTATACAGGATGACATAATAGTGCGATTATCGTTTCTTTTCTACCAGCTTCGAAAAAAACTTTAAATACAACAGTTGTGTGTTTGATTACTGTACATAACCTAAAATTATTGCTGACTAGCCAGGGTGTCTTGTTTTAGTGGGACAATGGGCAACGTCTTTATTTTAAATAAAACATCCCATATATTATTACATTTTTCGATTTCTTATTTTTTTTAACTTTACAACAGTATAGGGTTTTAGGTATCTATCCCTAATGGTTTGGAAATAATTAAAATTATTTAAATTTAAACCAAATGACAGTTGATCTTTAGCAGTTAGTAACTAAAAAACGAGATCAATTTTTCAAAATTATGTTGCAGTTTACTCGAACACATTTTCAGATAACTGTCGTACTGTTTAGAATTTAAATATTTCATACAGGATATTTCTGATTTACAACCACACTCAATAAAACTCAACTTCTAATATCTTTTTTTAATGGAACACCCTGTATATTTTTACATTTTCGTGCTTGTCGTTCAATGACCTTTAAATTTATGTGCGGTTTTATATGACTTGCGTTTTTCGCAGAATATTTAGGAATTATTAAAAAGCTAATAGAAGAAAAGCAGAAAAGTTGGTAATAAAATGTAATTTTATTTTGTTTTAAAAAGTATAATAATGAATATAGAATTTTATAAAAGTTGAGTTAATTGCTGACGTTTTAAAATACAAAAATGTGTATGTATTACTTTTTAGAACAAAAACGAAATTAAAGAAAATAACAAAACCATTACTAATTGTTAACAAACTAGCATTTTTCTTGTGTTATGGACTGCTTGGTTGAAAATTTAGTTATTCAAGTGCATGTAATATGAATTTTTCAAAAGATGAAATGGTTGATATGGTGTTTATATTGGGGAAGTGCCAAAGAAATTGTATATTAGCTTCCAGAGTTTACGCTCAATCTTTCCCAGACCGAAGACATTCCAGTGTGTTGGCTTTCAAACGATTACGACAAGGATCTCTATATAAAGGCAGTGTTAATTACGATAGTACTCCATGAAGGAAGCGTGCAACTAATGAAAACAACGAATTTGCTGTAATATTTTCTGTAGTAGAACATTCGAACTGTAGCACCAGAGATATAAGCCACCGAAAAAACATAAGCTAGGATTCTGTGTGGAAAATATTGAACAACTACAGGTACTATCCCTACCACATTCAACTTCATCGAGAGAAGCAGCGTGGCAGACAAGCGAGTACTGGTAAAACAGTACTCAAACTAAAGGAACGATCCGCGCGGTACCTTCTTGGATGAGTGACCGAAATCTTCACTCTATTGTTGCAAACCGTGGAGTCTCGGAAAGTACCTGAAATAGTCGGTCCTCCTGGGTTAGTGCGCCACGTCACTAACTACATACCTCAAACAGGGTTAAAGTAGCATCAGGGTGCGGGACTGACTTCAAGTCTGCTCGCAATCATTTACCATAAGTAATTTATTTATTTAACTTCATCAAGAACTGCTTGATCCGGACTTTCAACGTCGGTTTTGCGAACTGGCTCATCAACAAATAAATACTCAACCTACCTAATTTCTTTAATTATATCCTTTCTTCCGAAGAAGCAACTTTTCATAAACATGGAAATGTAAATCCTCACAATTGCCACTACTATTCAACGGAAAATCCGTCACTTGAAAGAAAAGTGGATAATCAACGTTAATGGTCCTTAAATGTTTGTGGAGGAATTGTAAGCGAACATGTCGTTGGTCCATACTTTTTTGAAGAACACCTGAATGACCAAATGTCTTTACAATTTTAGAACACAGTGTTTGGGATGTCTTAGAAAATATTCTGTTAAACATTATACAGAACTTACGGCTGCAACACGCCCCTTCACACTATAATTTGGACCTTAGGAAGCGCTCCAAACAAATGGATTGGGAGAGGAGATCTAGTAGCTTGGCCCGTAAGGTTCCCCGATGTTTTTCTGTGAGGGTTTGTAAAATATAACGGCAAATATTGCTCAAACTCCTAGAGCAAATGCTTGTAAAGGCAGACAAGCTACAGGTCGGGTTTTACCTGATAATGCTGGGTGTAGTTCCCAAATGACGACGCGGTTTAAGTCGAAAGTAAATTGTAATATTGACAGTTCGAGAAACCGCGAAAGCCTCAAAGGATATTGTGTCTGTCCAGAAATTACATTTTTAGGAACTTTATAATCATGTTATAGGTTTATTTGTAAACATTTTCTTTTTAATATCGCCATTACTATAAATAATAGAATTAAGACCACGTTTGAATAATTTCAGAAAAATGTCAACATTTAGCGAAAACAGAATTATAAAATGGTGAGCAATTTCATTCAAACTTCAAGAATCCAAGAAATATTGGCCTGTACATAAAAGATTTTTTAAACCTACTGGTTTACAAGAAAGGGCTAAGGGCCTCATAAATTATTCCAAACCACACTACTAGTAAAACCTGCCGCGAGTACAAGTAAAGTGTCACAGTTAATTGTTAAGGGGATCTTCAAGCGACTTCGCAACCAAACCTTAAATGTAACTTTCGCATCAATACAATCTGTTATGTATGTATTCGTTTGCACGTGTGCCGTGGGCCTTAGGGCTTGGCTGAAAAGCGAACTGCAGCTAATTCAAAAGAGAATACATATAATATTCAACAAAACAGTTGGTAACAGAGTCTTGGCATTGTTATGTGTGTTTATGAAAATTATACAAACCGTGACATTGGACTTGTTGAATTACATTTTTAAGGGATGGTAGTTTGTAATAAGGTGAAAAAATTAAGTAAATTAACGCTACATACGAGGGTGGTTCAACATTTATTGAACCTGATGCAGAAGCAAATGCCAAACATTCGAAATAAAATCATTTTTCATTTGGACATCAATCTGATGATATTCATTTTTCAACATAATTCCCTAAAAGGTTAACACACTTAGTATAACGATGATGCAGAGCTATAATGCCTTAAAAAAAACTCGTTGTCCTGCACTGCAAACCACTCATTCACAGCAGTTATCACCTCTTCATCGTCTGAAAAATGAGTTCCACAAAGATGTTCTTCTAATTTGCTGAGCAAGTGAAAGTCACTGGGCCAGATCTGGTAAATAGGGGGGTTGCTCTAATATTTCAAATCCAGCCTTGTAGATAGCAGCCTTAGCAAAACAACTGTTGTGAGCGAGAGCGTTGTCTTGGTGGAACAGAACGCCGTGTTCCAATATTCGACGCATTTCTTGCTTTAGAGCCTCACGAAAGTTTGGTATAAGTTTTGCGTAGTAATCTTCCGTTACCGTGTGACCACGTAGTACGTAATCAACAGGATAATCGCCCTCAGAATCCCAAAACACTGTTGCCATTATTTTTCCGGCCTATGAAGCCACTGAAACTATGGTGAAGACGGAGAACCACGAGGCCGCGATTCAATACTCTATCTCTGGATGTAAGTGATGAACCCAAATTTCGTCTACAGTATAGTACGTTAACTTGTTTCCGACCCAATTCCTTGTGTAAAATTTTCTCAAAGCTTCCAACGGAAAAACCACATGGCTCAGCAGTTATATTTGACCGTAACTCTCAGTCAGTACTGCATCATGGACAAAATCAATATTTTCTTGAGTGACAACAATTTTTAGTGGTCCACCACCTGGTGCATTCTTGTGTACCGATTTTTCCTTTCGGTACTTGGGGTTGTAGTTTTGTTATGGACGCCACTTTCGGTGTCCTGGTGTTTATGGTGTAAGTAAAACGCTACATATCTTTAGAATAACTTTATTTGACAAAACAAATCTACCATGATTTACATGCAGGTAGTGATTAGTGACCATATGGACACTCATAGGACACACATAGAAAACCTACGCGACCATAAATAATATATGGGACACCGGCACTTTGTTTGAAGCGGCAGGTAGGAAACAAAATTACATTTATAGGTCACCATTAATCAACACAAATATTAAACACATGCACATGCCTAAATTAGTTGCACACAACAGCATATTGACACGACTTCCTTCGTAGTTTGAAATCCCAGCACCATGAATATTACAATTTACTTTCGGCTTAGACCGCGTCGTCATTTGGGAACCACACTCAGCATTATCAGGTAAGGCCCGACCTGTAGCTTGTCTGCCTTTACAAGCATTTGCTCTAGAAGTTTGAGCCATATTTGTTCGTAGGCCCTGCCTGCCTAAACACGGCCGTGTGCTTATATTATTCTAACCTTGGGGCGGACAAGGATTTGATCTTGATGTATTTTGTTTGCCAGGACAATAATACCTAATCGGCTTATACCCGTTGGCTGCTTGTGAACCCATGCAAACTAGCGTTTCGCAAGACATTGCAGCTTGCATCTTCAGAGTGAATATAACACTGGCCAGTGTTCTAGAGCAAATGCTTGTAAAAGCAGACAAGCTACAGGTCGGCCCTTACCTCATAATGCTGGGTGTGGTTCCCAAATGACGACGCGGTCTAAGCCGAAAGTAAATTGTAATATTGACAGTTCGAGAAACCGCGAAAGCCTCCAAGAATATATCCCAGCACCAATTCTTAATTACATGTTATGACGGCGTAGAATCATCCACCACTCCAGACATGTCATTATAAATTTCCTGTGGTGATAAACCCTTCAAAAAAATTATTTTATCACAGCCCTTGCCTCGAATTTTTCCATTTCATCAACACCCTAAAAACACAGTAATATTAAATGTATAACTTTTATAAACAAGAAGATAGGTACCTGCAACTTTTCATATATTAATGTCAATAGCTCACATTTCTAGGGAAAAAAACAGTCATTTGTCGATCTATGCGTTCTGTGTTAGGGACAATAATCCGTGAACCATCCTCGTATGTCGTAAAGTTAGGTTAATTTCAACGTATGTTTGTCCTACATTTAGAAATTTTTTATTACAAACTTTTTTAATATGTTTGGTACTTATTTCAGCTAATTTCAAACTTGAAGATGCTGTGTACTTCTTATAGAAGTAGTGTAGTGGAAATGTAAAGGTAGCCAGGTGATCTAACTGTCCATGTTCATTTTGATGATGTAATTTATGAACAAACCCCATGTGTCTCATAGCAAATATTGCCAGTAAGCATATTTACACAACCACTAGTTGTAATAAAATTAAATATTTAGGATTTTCAATATAATTAACGAATGCTTTTAGTTATTTAGTTTAAGGTAAGCTTATGCGTGGCCTACAACAATTTTCATAAAATATTTTAACGATACTAATAATCAGTTGCGTTAGAACGAGTTCCAATAATTATACGACTAATAGGCCGCCATTTCAAGGGTTAAATTCCAGCCAACCATAACTACCATTATCAGAATTATGCGATAATTCATGTTAACTTGAAATCAATATTAATGCGTTAATCACTAGAGATTTCAACTCCCCAGACGCGCTAAACACACAAGGACTGGATATTCAAGCTGGTTAATTTTCAAAATAAGTCAGTTACACTAGGTTGAGACGTACGACATATATTATATCCGGATTATTAACACAGTTGCGCGGTATAATGTTTTATTATCTGTTTTTCATTGTAGAAACTATTAATATATGTCTAGCTTTTAATAATATTGGAATTCTTTAATTTTTGCCCACAACACATAAGAAGAAGTGAAACTCTTATAAAAATGTAAATCTACTAAGAGATATTTAGATTTATGGTTTTCAAAGCCTAGAAAATCGTATGTATTTTTTAACATTTTACATGAATTTTAGAACTTTTTAGGTGAAATTTGCGGAAATCCCAAATACACAAAACTGTGTTTCTGAACGAAACGCTAATCAACCACTTTAATCGATTTTGTGTAACTCCTTAAAAGAACGCTTGTCTCATGATGTCTCTTCTGTGTAACATTGTGAAAAATGAAATAATTCGACAGACTGATAAATACATTGTTAAAACCGCCTCAACACATCTTCCAACTGATTCCTTTCAAAAAAGTGCAAAACCGTCAAAGTTGCCATGGCTGGGAAATTGATATTGATGACCTTGGCCTGAAAATTGATGACCAACATTAGCTATTTTCCGTTACAGCTAATTAAAGCTAATTTAAGGCGAACTTTATTAAAACTCTGTAATTTATATCGCTCTGCAAACATAACATTCGTTACAAGAACTTACATTAAAGCAATCTTAATAGTAATTATTATTATGGTGCTTCGCGTATCTCTTCCTTTATATGTAATTTCATTCTCATATTAAATGCCTCCCAAGTTATACACCGAAATTAGGAAATTCTGAAGCTAATTCAAGTTCCGCTGTTAATTTTATTATTATTATAAAGCAGTGATTCTACTGATGAGGAGCTAATAAAATATTCATTCCCTGAAGTGAGTGCTTCTCTCAGCATATTCAGTCTTTGTTATTAAACACAATATGGAAACACATTTTACATTCAAAGTTGGTTTGTCTAATGTATTTGTTTCGTTTACAAATTTCTAAATGCTCGTCAATTTGCTTGTTAATATACATAAGCCTGAGGATATCATGTACACATACAAACGAAACGTTCGCTTTTTATCTCGTGAACAGAGGCACCGTTACATTAAAGTGTCTATTTCAGTAGAATTATCAACTTTTTGGAAAATGAAACTGCAATAAAGTGATTTTCAAATGTGCATTAAGTGATGTAAGATTAATTAATACTATTTTAAAGATGATCAGCACATTAAAAGCTGTTCTTGGGCTAGGTAAACTAAGATTAGGCTAATTTAAATATAATACAAATTCCCGTGTGGGGTTGCTAGTCCCCCATTGGGTGCCTCCCCAGGTGGCGGATTGGGGAATGCTCACCAGATATGGAGGGTAGCGGGTAATAAAATAACCGGGGCGGACCAACACTAGCTGGCATCGGGCTGCAGCAATGTGAGTACTAGATTAAGGTGGAGAAGAAAGACTTCGGTACAGCTTAGTCATAGATAGGCAGAGGCGAATATCGTAAATTGATTAAATCGGCTCTGACACTGCGATGAGGAAGGCAACGGGAAACCACCTCATTACTTTCATTAACTTAGTTGATGTTCCCTAGTACAATCAATTATGGCTAAAGTTGTAGAGAGCATGGGCCTCAGTCCCCGGTAGCTCTTCAATGGGCAGAGGCTGCTAAGAATCCCCGGGAGGAAAATTAATGTAAGTACATGGAATGTGAGAACATTATCTGAAGCTGGAAAAATACAAAATGCCATACAGGAAATGAGTAGACTCTCTGTTGATGCTTTTAATCACACTAAGCACAGCACCAGTTAAATGCAATATCGTACAAATATATGCCCCAACAGCCGATAAGTCTGAAGAATTAATAGAGTCATTCTACAACGAATTAAACAGTCTTGTTAGTAAACTCCCAAGGAAAGATATGAACATTGTGATGTGAGACTTTAATGCCAAAATTGGAAGAGGCAGAAGCGGTGAGTTTGTCGGCGCATATAGATTGGGTGAACGCAATGAGAGAGGACACAGATTGAATGTCTTCGTACAAGAACATCAATTAGGTATTATGAATACCTTCTTTGTGCTACCGGTCAGAAGATTATACACTTGGATATCCCCACTAGATAGACCTGATCATGTAAGAAATCAAATCGATTATGTGATAGTAAATAAAAGCATAATATAATATAAGATAGATGAGTATAACCGCAGGAACTTATGTATCTCGATTTGGCAATATTGGCTACGCTTCCAATGTGGTGCAGTCGCGCCGAATTATCACCTGATCTACTGTTACCCGAATGTTCGCGGCAGATACCGATACTTCTCGAACTTTCTGGATTGAAAATACGCGACTACAAAAGCAGCGGCAGCGCGTCAGTTGTTAGTTGTGTCGTTGTGACTGTGTTACATAAGGTGTAACGTTGCGACCCGCTGCTCATACGAGACGCAAACGTTTCAATATTTGTTCACCTGGGTATGCTCTGGAGTTGTCCAGGATTCAATTACTCGAATAGGCTTGAAAACAATAAAATTTTATTAAACTAGTTTACCCTTATGTACATATCATTTGTTAAATTAAATAAATGCAATTCCACTGTCTAAATAAATGTAATTCTACTGTATAAATCAATTAATTAGATCCTGGATACGCCACTGGGTAATCTTGGGTACTGGACTGGGTGAGATCCTGGATACGCCACTGGGTAATCTTGGTTACTCGACTGGGTGAGATCCTGGATACACCACTGAGTAATCTTGGGTACTCGACTGGGTGAGATCCTAGATACGCCACTGGGTCCCTCTTGGTAGTCTCACTAACTCACTCTTTACGGGTCATGGGAACTGCCCACAGCTGATCGGTCGGTCGTGTGACCTGCGGTCAACAAGATGGCCGACACGTACACCTATACGATCAGCACAGACACTCCAATTAATATGATTTGCGGGGACAACAGAAAAGAACTTCCCTTGTGTTTAAATCAACGGAATATGTGATTAGTGATCGTGAATTACACCTTTTACAGCGTACGAATATGTGTTTTAATGAACCCAACGGCGGCCGGTCTCGGACAAGGCTGCCCAGTGCTACGATCGCCGCAAATCGCTTTCAAAATAAACAATCTGTATGTATGAATGCAAAACTTTACGTTATTCTAAATTCAAACAGGTGATTTATCAGTAAATCATTATTCCTGGAATTCAATCAATCTACGCGATTTGTAACAGCGCCGTTAGCACAAATAAATTCAACCTTGCTTCGCTTTGTTTATTACTATTATAATAATCTGGCTTTTATACTGAAAATTTCGGGTACACGGATAATTCTCTAATTAGCTAACTAAAATTCTCCAGTCTTGCTAAAAAGAAAAGGACTTAATTTTCCTCCCACAAATTTGCACAAATTAATTCTCCGCGACAGAATCTGTGGATAGCTTTGAATTGTTCAAAATGCTCCAAGTCAATTCAAAATTCACTAACGGGACTTACAAGCATTTGGCGTTTCGTGAAATTGCTCCACGAATCAAGACAAATCTTGTACAGGGTGTTCAATCAACAACAGTGGGTATTACAGTTGAGATACGGCACCAATTCGAACACTGATTCTCTCAACTATAATAACCTTTATACAGAATTATTTATTGCTGTTCTCTCAATTCAAACACCGGAGAATAGTCGATAAATACGTCTGCACAGGGAAAACATACTACAGGGCACTCAAATAAACAAGCAAAGCAAGTCAAATTTGTATCTCCACTAATTTTACTGTTAAAAATGTCCTGGCAATTCTAGCGTTTTCGAACGGCGGTACGCTGGCTTGAATCGACCCCCAAAGGCTGCCTGCGATCGCTGTGCACTGGCTCGCTTCACTTCGGACTCGGTCACTGGAAAATCAAAATAATTAAACGCGTGAATACAACTGTAAAACACTGGAAAAATATGAATTCACTTTTAGGTAATTATTAGGAATTGTTAAACGGATTTCTACTATTCTGGTTATTTACAGGAACGGATTTTTTAAACACTGGATAATTCAAATGGCCGGGCGGACGGTTTTATAGGAAGCACTTCTCCACTTCCGTCATGCGCGCTCCCCTCTCGGCTGGAGAAAGGGACGCTCGTTCTAGAACATTTTACGTCACGGTGGTTACAGATGTATGTTATTGAAGCCCTTATCTTCAAAATGTTGTTTCTTTGTGAACTTGGTAATTAAAACCAAATTATTCACTGGACAACATTTTGGGCCCGTTAGAAAGGGTTTGCCAATTAGCGTTCAAACGCTGAAAGAAATTATTGTATATTTACGTACACGTTTAGTAAATATGGATAGATTTTTAATTGGAGGCAAACATAAGCTTAAAGAGGAAGAAACTTTTACCTCATTAGCAACGCCCAATACCAGTGCTAATCCTGTAATAAATTCAAAAACCTGACCAAGCATACTTAAACTTCTGGTTTACAAGCATTGAAATAGGTGATGAAGAAAAAGCTCAATGTGTTATTTGTCTCACAATTTTGGCTGCAGACAGCATGAAACCCAATAAATTGAAGAGGCATTTAAAAACTGCACAAAGAATATGTCGATAAGCCCCGTTAACTTTTTGCAGAGAAATTTAGATCTTTCTGGAAACAGAAGACAAATTTCCACAAAGCTTATACAGTAAATGACAAAGCATTATTGGCACCATACTAAGTGGCTTATAAAAAAGCCAAATGTAAGAAGCCGCATACGACTATAGAGCATATATAGCAGCCATAGACATGGTAGAAACAATGTTTGTTGCAAGCTGTCCTAAACAACTCAAGAATATTCCGCGTTAAAACGATACAATTTGCCGAAGAATTAACGATATATCTGTGGATATTCAGCAAATGCTTGAATCTATGCCATACAACTTGACGAAGCAACCGACATTTGAGTGTGCCACTTCATCTGAATTAAAGTCATATTATAATTGCCGCTCCATAGTAATCAAAATTCTATTTTAATTACCATTCTTAAGTCGATCGCTATATTATTTATGGGAGGCCAATTTCGCAAAGCCTTTGAGAGTTCCCTTTGTAGGCTGGATTCACCGACAACAACAATTCTTGGGATTCTGTGTTGTTATGATTCCCGGTAGCAGCACGTGTAAGGATTTGTTCTGGAATTATTGCACCATATTTCGCAATGTGGTTTAATCTTTTTGGGCAATGCAGGTTCCCGTTGCGTTCCTCGGCAGTCGGTCTTAACATCTTCTCCGATCAAGTCGGACTTAACATCTTCTCCGACCAAGTCGGACTTAACATCTCCTTCGACTCCGTTGCTGGCAATAAGCACCGTAATCAAGTACTGCAGGGGCGGCTTGGGTTTTCGATGGGTGTCCATCGCGTGAATTTCGTAACGCTGTTTTCACCGTGGGGTGAACAGAACTATCGACAAGTGTCGGATTTGAAAAAAAAACACGCTAGAATTTAATCCTTGAAAGGCAATTCATTGCGATTTTGCCGAGCGTCTTTGGCGGATTATTATTGAACCCATTTCTTGTTCCTGTACATGTGCTGTTGCTGCGGCGAACTAGGAAGGGCGTAGGAGCGAATATTTCGGTTCAAAGTTTTCCGAAGACCGTCGTCAATCCTTTTTCCGGACCTGAAAACACCCCAGATTGTGCTCTACTCCATTCACCAAAATACAAGGCAAAAGAACTAGTTTTTGTGTTGTGAAAAAAACCTTTTACGCGTTTCACTTTCACAATTCAAGTGATTGAACCTTCTTTTTTTTTTGATGCGACAAAAAGCTAATTTAAATGCCGTAAGCCAGGGGCGGCGAGCCTCCTTTTGAACGTTCAATTAGCTGTTTGTAGTATTGAACTATAATATCACCATTTGCTGTCATTTTTGTATTGCCATTTATTTCCAAAAGTTTAATTATATGTGCTTTGAACTTTATTACATCTTTTATTTTAGTATATTTTTTTCATCTGTATCTGCATGACCTCGCAAGCTTTACATACAGGAGGAGGCACAATAAAGGTGAGTCCGATTCCCGTAAGCTGCTGGCTTCTCGGCCTCCACAAGAGCCTGCAGCTGTGATTTGGAAGGTCGCGCCCGTTAATTTCGACATACCCTGTGCATAACTAGAAAGATTTTTTCCCTTAAGCGTTTTCCGTGAACCTCCCATACTCCTCTGGGCTAAGCTGTAGGCCTTTTTCCACCTATCCTGTTGCAGGTCGACGAAAACGCTCGTTTGTCCCGTAAAAAGCAGTAACGATTCTTATTTGATTAGATGTATCAGATTCTGTCAGGTAGCTGCTATAGTTGAAGACTTGCTGTTTTGCAAGCCTATACAAGCAAGAGCAACTACTGTCGAGTTGTTCAGAATTACAAATGATGTATTGTAAGCGTAAACTTGCAGGGGAAGGATTGTTTTGGAATTTGCACATGGAACTTAAACCGAATGTGGTAGATACAACAGTTTACAAGCACTTGTAAAGAAGAAGTCTCCAGGAATAGTCTGGCACACTGCATAATTCATTGGGAAGCTTTAGCATCAAAATCGCTAGGTCCTGGGCTAAATATTGTTTGGTAGTAGTTAGTAATGCAGTTAATTATATAAAAACCAGACCTCTGAAATCAAGGATTTTCGCTGCTCTTTGTGAAGATGTGGGTGCTGAACGTATATCATTGTTGTTTTATTCTTCATCCAGATAGTTGTCACGCGGTAAGGTGTTCAAGCGCGTCTACGAACTGAGAAATTAAATAGCGACATTCTTAAGTGGGGAGGATCATACGCATGAGGAAGAATTCTACAATTTATTTATAATGAAGCTCTCCTACTTAGTAGATATATTCGGAAAACTTAGTTCCCTTAATCTTCATCTTCGGTGAAATAATACAAATATATTTGATTTAAGTGAAAGGGTCAACGCTTTTTGTAAGAGAGTACAAACAAATATAAGAGGATGAAATTTTCATAAAATACATATATATGACTTTAGTAATATTACGTTTAGGTTAGGGTGGGATTCAATTTACATTAGCTGAGTGTTACACTAAACTATGTTAATTTAGATGGCAGGCTATCGATATTTCTAATGGTAACAGATTAGCCGTTCTGGCCAATACAGTGTTGGAAAGGACAGGATCGTTGCATAGCAATGTCTCTTAACTGATTTACTGTTCATTGCAATGAATAACCTTCTAAACAAGCCATTCATAGGTAACGTTTTATTTTTTCCTGTCATTCTTGTTTTTAGCTTTGAAAATTTATTTTCAGGATTCGAATTCACAAACTAATTTAGCATTCATTTCAAAGTGTTATTTGTGATAAGTGGTCAGAAAGTCCCATAATGTTTGGTTTATTAAGCAAACTCTGTCCTATACAACAACTTTACAGTTCTAGTTTTAAATAGAAAGAAACACATTCCCATTCTTACAGGTAAAAGAAATTTTAGAGTAGATCTATACAGTGTAATAGAAAATAATTTCGCATTTGCGTTTTAGATTATGTTATAAAAATAAAAATAGAAAACCACGTCCGCTCAAACTTTGAACAAAGTGCAATTTAATTTGCCATGAGGCTCATACGAGTAAACTTAAGCGAACACATAAAGACGAACTTTCCGTATATTAGATTTTTATCGTACCACTTCATCACTTTTAATAACGCCTCCATATAAAAAGACACTTGCGCGACGAAAGTTGAATCTTGGTCTCTTCCCCGGGGGATATCATGCAACCCATTTTTACCCACTCGAACCAAGAGTACCATCTAGAAGCGAGGGCATGGTGCTACTAAAAACTTCAAACATTTGCCGCGCATAAAGCACCTCTGGGATTGAATAACTTTATTGCTTCTTTATGCCCGTTCTTACCTCCGGCCATCGTTTATATTGTTTTATAATTCAATGCACAGTGCAAATGTAAAAAAATCCGATTTAGGACAAATAGAGCTTTAGAGGAGCTCTATAGAAAATGATTTTGTTAGATCTAAGTATAATAGATAAACTTCTATTATTAATTCTTTTGAAACAAACAATATCTTACAGTCATTTAGTTGAAGCCATAAATTTTTAAACCGGTGTAAGATATAATTTTGAAGTACTTCCCACATGCACTTTAACTAAAATTATTCTCCAACAGGGATGAGTCCTAAAAATAAATCAGTTACAGAAAGACCTGCACCCACGATTTTTCACCGTCTTATTTATTCGATATAAAACAGGGCCTTAATTTAAAAGCCTGCGTTCATTATGCGCGTTTAGTGATTTGCATACCTTAGCATTTCTTTTTAAGAAAAAATTAGATTTCAGAAGCCATACGTATCCAACTGCATGCAGTTTGCGAGATTCCGGGCCCTTTGCAATTCAAATTTATAATGTCACGCCCTGCTTCAACGCTTTACTGGCCCGATAACTACAGTTTAATTTAAGATATGTATTCCTGCGGCTGGGTCGCATAATCTAAGGAAATTATGGCCGTGAATTCTTGAAATTTATGTTTGTTGCGATGTTCTGCATTATCTGGTTATTTAATCGCAGCATGAACTACGATGACGCTGTATCTGAGGGAGGATAGTTCTGTGAGGGTTCTAAAAGTGTGCTTACATAAGTTTGAAAGAGACGAACAAATCAATACCGTATGTGTCTCAATATTCTGTGTACTTCACTATAGAATATATTTTAGCACAGAAAGGAAAAAGTTCACTCAGATAAACTACTTTGGCGACGAAATATTTTTATAAATTTAAAACAGGATTTACGGCAAAATATTTATCTCCTAAAAAACACTCTTAAACAAATTTATTTTCTTCCTGAAAAAAAGTCTTACACAAGTATGTTAATAAAAAAATAACGCTACATAAATTTCCCTTTTCAGTCTGATACACATTCTTTTAATAGTTATTTAACCACGAAGTCATAATTTTCCATAAAAAACACTTTCACCTGTTTATTTAGTTATTAAGTAACAATATTACATACAAATAACCTTCTCCTGAAAAAATTTTAACATAAAACTATCTCTCACTAAAGTAAAACAGCGACACACAAATGTTTCTCCTTTAAATAGAAATATCACACAAATATTAACCCCTCAAAAAATACGTTTCCTAAATAAAACTAAGCCACAACAATATTATTCTCTATTTTTTTTATTATAATTTTACATTACAATTAGCCTTTTTTTTTTTCATTCATTCATACTACTCCCCCCCCCGAACCGTTTAGAAATATTATAAATTTATTTAAAAATACAGACAGTGTAACACGTAATTCTCGAAGTGGCAGACAAACAACTGTTATGTGTAAATCTCGCAGTAGCATCCGGGCAGTTTGATGGGTGCGTTTGGTTGCCTACAGTTCCTTTCGCCGCCAATCTTCGTTCAAACTTTTTGAGTTCCTGTAGTTTAGGGAATTTAATTTTAAGAAATTCTTTTGAAGTTGTAGGTAGATTTTGAATTAGGTGGGTGGAATTTTCTGACGTGTTGATGTCAAACGGGACTTCCTTTTGAATTCTTGGCCGTGAAATTGTGGGTTGCTGGCGACAGAGTAGGAGCTGATTTAAGAGGAGTCCGCTCAGCAGTCGACTGGGGGAGTAGGCAGAGAGGGTGGGGGGCATGGGAGAGGGAGAGAAGCAGGTGTCAGCGGGAGAGAGGACGCTGGATGTCTGGCGATCGGCGGCGGCGGCGAGGGTTGGGGATGCGAAGGAGGTGTATTAGGCTCAAACGCATAATAGCATAACGGTTTCGGCTACGTACTCAACACCCATTGATGCGTAGTTTACTAACTACCCGGTGTTGCAGCAGCGGTGTCTTGCGGTATACATTGCAGACATGCTAACGTTCTGCAATGCCCCACCCGATCCCACCCTTTCCCGTAACTTCCTACCCACCTACTGGCATGGGGTGGGCCTGGCGTATCCAGGATCGACCGTCGAGTCAGCTCCATGTCAGATGATGATGATGATGATGATGATCCCCATCGAAAAAAGAATGTTGTTGGTTGTCGAGTTATTTGTTAATGAGTAAAATTCGTTGTATTATAGGACAATTATGCGGATTGATTAATAGCGATAACGATTCGGTTCGGGGCTACCGTTTACATTTTAACGCGTTGGTTAAGCTGACTTACCGCCAGGCCTTGCGTCATATCACCAGCTTTCGGAAATTCGTATTCGAACTTTAATTATTATTACTTTAACTTTCTGGATTTTTAGATCCATTTATCCAGATAGGTTTTACGTCCGCTAAATTGCTCTCCTTGTCATACTTCATTCGCCTGACAATGTTCCCTCAATTCGAGTTTTTCGAATTATTTTAACCTGTTGTCTAAATCATATAATTTAATATTGTAATGTAGTTCAGAATTTCTAGTTTCTGTATTTACCCAATCAGTTTGTTGACTAATTTTGAGTCAGTTATAAATTATGGCCTTACTTCAATTCTGGTTTACTCACTTATGTATTTAATTTGTACTGTATGCAGCTTAACTGATATTTAAGAATTTTTAGGCATTCATTAATTTGAATCAGATATTGAGTTTACCATTAAAGCTATTATTTATTACTGTCAACTATTCATGATACAGGGGCAGTATCTATTTTACGAATAATTTTTGATAACTTGGGCTTCACCTTAGAATTGTAGGGGCACTTATTACAGAGTGTGCGAATAATTTGTAACTTAACTGTTTCTATTTGACATGGTTGATATATAGGGTGTACAAAGTTTGATTTAACCTTATTATTATTACATTTACTGTTGATTTATTTGTTATTACATAGTTGTTCTTGCAAGTTTTTATTACGTTACATTTATTAATATAGAGGCTTTATTTACAGCATTTACTTCACTTTGATGTTTTATTGTGTTCTTCTTCTCGCGGCCCTTTGCCCTAGATCCCTGTGCATATCACTGTTTCTAGCTTACTAGGGCGCATCTCCGATCCCCTTCAGTAATTTCTTCTGGTAATTTTCAATTTGATTCATGTTAGTTTTGCTGGCATAGTCCCAGAGTTCATGATTGTTTCTTTGAAGCAGTAGCTTTACTACTATTTCCTTCAAGTTTTATTAATCTCTCAAGAGATTAATTTTAACATTTTTTCTTGCTACTCGAACTTTTTTTTCTGTTGTTCAAGTTTTGACATTAGGCTATGTAGTAGCTGGTTTGTCAAAACTGTTTCTGTGAAATTTCCTCCTTTTCTTTAGTATTTGGCAGTTCTGGGAAAGCTTTTGGGTCCCATCTACACAGTGTTTAATTTTTCTTCTCTCTTCGTTTCTACTGCGTTGTTTTGGTTAATTCTGGTTGTTTCGTTTCCTATTTTCTGAATCTTCTTGGCTACTTTACATCCCCTGTAGCTGGCTGGGTGGGCTTCGCCACAGTTGGCGATTGCGCTTTTCATTCATTTTGCATTTTTTTGTGTGGTGTTTTCCAGCACATTGTAACGTGCGATTTCTTGCGCCTGGTTGATTGGTATTTAAATTTTCAATACAGCATTTTGGATTGCATATTTAAGCTTTTGACTAATTCAGAATTGGCCTTGTGGAAGTTCGTATCATATACTCGTGTATTTCCGTTACAGGAAATGGTGAATTTTGGGTTTTCGTTTGACATATAACTGTACGAGTTCTCAAAGAAGGTGCACGTGTTTTGAGTTGATTTGGAAGTCGTTTTAAGACTTGGGAAGTTTTCCGATTTGAATTTTCAAGACACATTTGGGAAGTTCTTAGGCATCGATAGTGTGATGTGAGTTCCCGGGGAGTTGATCCCAATCTGTGTGCAAATCTTTTGAGAGAGTTCTTTCGCCAGTTAACATCTTTTGGTAAGCACAGAAAATCCAATTTCTCTTGTTTCACTTCTAACACTATTGAAATTATTTAGGCGAATAGGCTGGGGTTAGAATTGACAGAAATTACCAATCATTTGTGAAAAATCAAAGAGATCCTGTGGGTTCGAGACAAGTGGACTTATCTGCGTGCAGAGAACGCATACAACAGGGGTGGAGCGAGATAGCTAGATCGCAGGTGTGTCAGTTCCTTTCATATTCAATTTTTACATATAATTTCGAGGATACGAGAAGTTCCGGAAAATTATAGTTTAATAGTAAGGAATCGTAGTAAATCTTGTAATTATATACATAAATTAATAACAAGACTAAGTACACTTTAATTAGTGGGAGTTTAAATTCAATTGATTTTGCATTTTGTTAATATTGGCGATATTTTATCGAAATTCTGTTAATAATTGTCAAATGGTCAACAGTATAATTAATTTTCTTGTATTGATTAAAATTCAAATAGCAAGGGGGAATAGTGCGGAAGTTTTAAATCTTGATTAAGAGTGCGCCGATACTAATACCATTATATTGGTATTTTTACATCTGGGTATTTGGTTCGCGAGGCCTCGAGAAACTTAAAAATACTTAGTGAGGTTGCTCGCGAATATCATTATGGTTGGAAGCGGAATAAATGCTTCGTAGTCTCGTAATAATTTCGCATTATTGCGTTCCCTATATATTCAAGAATTTTGTTTTATTAATTTATTTAACGGAAGGTACTGTTAGCCAGATTGGTTAATTCCTGTTACATCTTTATATATCTTTATTGAATATCTTTTTCAATTTCATGTGGCGATGTGTCAAAAAGGTTTATTTGCGTGATTCTTTATATAAATTGAAATTTTTTGGGTTAAAATAATATACTTTGGTGACAAATTGAGCAATTACCGAAGCAAGGTAGGTCAGAACTCCAGGAAGGTTCCTGTTTACCTCGTGTTATTTTCAAGGACGAAGGATATTTTAAACAGGTGGCGCCTAGGCTTATCAAACCCCCCTTCTTCGACTGTAGCTGGTCGACCCTTGTCCTTGATACCTGGACCTTCGTAAATGGTAGTTTCGGTTGTATTGCTTCTATTTAGTATAACAGACTTTGTCGCCATCTATTCGACTAGGCGTTACAACATTTCACGCATCTTGATTCTCCGTTGCAAAATCTTTGGGTGTGCCCATAAATTTGGCATTTCTTGAATTGAGAGACTGGTTTTAATTTTCCTAGAGGTTCTAATTCAACCTTCATGCCTAGTATCCTTTTATCGCGTATATTATTTTAACGTCTTCGTTGTTTCTGAAGCTTAGCATATCGGGAGCAGTTTCTTATCTTTTCTCTGCAGAATATTAACGGCTTCTATTATTTTATATCCTTGGTGATATAAATCATCTACAATGTTTTCTGGAGCGCACGAGGGGTGCAGCTTTCTCGCCATGACTTTTATATTCCTTGTTTGTTTATTTTCGTATGAGTGCTAAAAATGCTTTTTTTTCATATAGTAAGTTTGTTAGCCGTCTATATTCTTCTGCAGACTCTATATTTAGTTGCTCGTTATTTGTCGTAACTGCTTGAAATGTAAACTTTTCTGTCTTTAGTTCGCGTTGTAATGCAACATAGTTTTTAATTTAGGGCAAAACAATTGGCGGTAGTTTCGCTATTGTTATTGGATTTTTTTTGTGGCCGTTTAGCTTCTTGCCGTGCTTGTGGTGACGTTTCCGGTGGGTAGTTATTTTCCTTTTTTTTTTGTTTTCCTTTGTTACCCATTCCGTTTCTCTAAAGAGTTCTTCTTCATCAGTGTAATATTATTTTCCTTGTTGTTGTGGTTTTTGTTCCAACTGTGCACTTCAGACCAATTTATGTTTATTTCCCTTATTTATTGATGCTTGCATTTCTACTGTAATAGGAAAACAATTTGCTGCAATTCAATTCTTGCGTTTTTCTCTTCTTGCCGTGCATATATAGGGTAATTTCGTTTGGGGTTTCTATTTTAATTTAAATTTTTTCTCGCTTGTCTGCTATTGCATCAGTGCTGTCGGAGGTCGTTGATATCATAATCTTCGACAACACCTGGTATGTAGGTTTTCGCTGCGTCTGCATCCCCCTAGTAGATCAGACGATGACCCCTAACACTCGCTTTTCCCTAGTGTCGCACTTTAACGGAGCACGGTCGAACACGTCCTTACTCTTCGAAACTCCAACAACTACATTCTCAATTGAAAAACGTTTTTGAAAAAATTGCCTCACAAAATATTTACAATATAATTTATAATACAGGAAAATAGTTTCTTCTGAAAAACTACTACCACAAAAAATGGTTGTGCCATGCACATTCTTCTCCTATAAATAATAATATTACACAGAACTCTTGCCCCTTAAAAATAATCTTTTATTAATACGTCCCTTTCAATTAAAGCTGCCCCACAAAAATCTTTATCTCCTCAACAATTTTCAAAATTTTTTTCTTCCATAAAATTTGCCGTACAAAATTATTTCGTTCTTGAGATATACTATGACAAAAATGTTTTCTGATTAGGAGGCTCAAAACAAAACGTTCCTCTTTTTTAAATCCTTCCAAAAAGTATTTCTCTCTAAATCTAAATCATGAGAATATTATGGTCTATAAAAACATTATTTGGGGGAAATAACTATTTATTTCTTAAGTTAAATAATATTCGTAAGTATTTATCATCTGAATATTTAGGAACAAAATCTGTGCCTCAATAAGGTAAAACAGCGATACACACATGTTTCTCCTTACATAGAAATATTACGGAGAAATGCGGCTCAATCGGCCGCGGAGTAAACCCCGACTAAGGCGACCGTATTTCACTTAGTTAAGTTTAGAGTGCATGTTGCATGAATAGTGCACCCCCTTGAAGTAATGCGAAAGCGGTTCCGGGGGAACAAGAGTGTGAATTATTTAAAAAAGATTGAGAGACATATATACTTCTCCCTTGAAGAAAATCCCATGCAACAAAAACTTTTTAATACAGTGAAATTGAGGCACAAGCACTTACCCCTTTAAATGAAAATATCAAAAAAAAAAATTTTCTTTTCCATAAACATTTCTGGAATTTATTGTAGCATGAACATATTTTCTTCTTTGGAAAAAGTATCGCAATATTGTTTCTCCTGGAGACATACCAGAAAAAAAATTCTTTTTTTAATTATCTCACAAAAGTATTTCTATCTAAATTAAAATACACCCAGGAGAAGAATGTTGTCTTTAAGACCCATTAGTATTTTTTAAGTAATAAGAGTAGTACATAGAAATATTTCTGTCCTAACAGAATTTTAAAACTAAAATGTCTCTCAATAAAGTGAAACAACAACACACAAATGTTTCTCCTTACACATCATCACATAGAAATATTACCCCTTTGAAAATATTAGCTATTGAAATACTTTTTTTTAATAATACTGTCGCATATAAATTTTTATCTATTAAAACACTATTGACGTGTTGAAGAAATTTTATCACAAAACTATCCTCATACGAAAATATTTTCATCTGACAAAATGTTGTCACAAAAATATTTCTAGGTCAACGCATCTTAAACACAAGGGTTGCTCTTTTGAAAAATAAATCTCTCACAAAATTATTTCTGCAACTAAAATTCATCTCTGTTAAGAAATAATTCAAAAAATATATATGTCAGTCTTATACAAAACTTCCCCATAAATATTCCTGTTCTAATAAAATTTAGAAATAGAGCTTTTAGAAACTACATATAAAAAGCAGGATAAGTATTCGATAAAAAAAAGATCAAAATTGAAGATATTAGTTCTGTTAGAATTATATTGTTGATTGTTTATAAACGTAAATAGAAAAAAGGCAATTACAGTGGTAAATATGATAGTCCTTCATTGAAATCTTCCTGGGTTGGAGTTGGTTTTTCTGTAGTGCTTTTAGAAACTACGTATGAAAATAAGGAAAAGTATTCAATAAAAAAATAATATAAATTAGAAGAGATTAGTTCCGTTAGAATTATATTGCTGATTGCTTATAAACGTAAATAGAAAAAAAAGCAATTACAGTGGTAAATATTATAGTCCGTCATTGAAATCTTCAAGGGTTGGAGTTTGTTTCTAATCTAATAACTGTGTGAAAACTAAAACCGATTCCTATTAGTAGTTTCCGGATGCGTTAAACGCATTTAAAACTAACTGCCAGGTGGCAACCATTTTTGGTTTGTTTATATACATACAGAGTACACCTGCTGCACGCGGCCTACAGCTGGAACGTAACCTTCGCCGTCCATTCAACCGAACTTTCGATTCCATCCAGGGGTGTACCGACCAGGATTTTGCAGACATTATTACTTTCTTTATGACCTCAGAATCAAATATAGTTTTGCCTTTATTGTAACAGTTAAATATAACCAATCCTGTTACAAACATTATAGTCTCTCCGCACGTTATTACGAACTTCTGACTCTGAGCTAAAACCAGGCAACCGTCCCCACGTGGACGGGCCGTTACAGTATTACTTTTTCCTTACTGCTCAAGGAATACGCATTGTAAAAGCAAGCTTAAGTGTTATTTCTTCAACAGCCTGTACGTTTCTGTGTTCCAAGGATTGGATTTTGTTTGCCGATTGTAGAATTGCAACGCGGTCCTGGATTTTTACAATTAATTTTTTGCAATTAATTCCCAATTCTGTAAACCTCAAACATTTTTTATTTGTACAATTAGATTTTGATTTACGATTTCTTAATTGTAAAACTATTTGAAATTCTGACAGTCGTCATGCATTCCTCATTCTAGAACTTTAAAGTAATGCATGATTCTAAAAAATTAATATTGATCGCCGATTGTAGAACTGTTAAACGATTCAAGATTCTAACAGTCGTAAACAATTCACGAATCTGAAACCGTGAAAGTAATCTTGATTCTAAGAATTTAATTTTGATTGTAGAATTATGAAACGTATTCGGATTCTCAGAATCGTAATGAATTGCTGCTTCTAGACTCGTAAGCTAGTCTTGATTATAAGAAAGGGATTGCAATTCTTGATTTTAGAACAGTAGAACACTTTTAGATTCGAATAGTCAGATCTGGCTTTCCAATTGCAGAACTGTAAAACTGTTTCGAATTCTGCCAATCTAAAGCTGTAAAACTATTTTTGATTTCAAGATTTGGATTACAATACAGTAATATACACTGCTCAACAAAATTAGGGGAACACTTTTTCGAGCGCCTATAAGTTTTCCAGCAAATGATGGAAGCAGGATTTTTTCTTGTTATATTATTCTCTAGACCTTATATTGACAAAGTGCAAAAAGAATTACGGTGATTCGTTTGATCATTTTCATCGTAGACGCCAAACTGTAAAAAAAGTCTCAAAACAAAGTGGTTTTTGACCACAAAGCAAACATCTGAAACTCATCAAATGTGTCATTGGACACAGTAAAACCTCCAATTTTGACTTTTTTAATGCTTCTGAGTCCAAAATGCGTTATTTAAGTAAAATTGAAGTCGCGAGGGCTGTTGCTTTACTTGAAGACGGTCGATCTATGCAATATATAGCAAATCAGCTCCAATCGACTCCATCTGTTATCTGCAGAGCTTGGCATAGGTACCAAGAACCGGGTAGATATTCCAGAAGAATTGGACAAGGCCATGAAAAAAAAACTACCCCTCGGGACGACCGGTATATTGTTAATTCTTGTCTTCGCCGGACGAACTGCTACTGCTCATGAGCTATAAAATCTACTCCGAAATGCCACCGGTGT
The DNA here is from genome assembly GCA_014611495.1 of Limonius californicus. Classification (NCBI taxonomy): domain Eukaryota; kingdom Metazoa; phylum Arthropoda; class Insecta; order Coleoptera; family Elateridae; genus Limonius; species Limonius californicus. The sequence goes on from JABXWE010003876.1 coordinate 24,382, forward strand.
GACAATGTCCTATCAGACGGTTAGAAGACGACTCAAAGGAGTCAATATGACTTCTTGCAGGCCTGTGCGAGCTCTTCGCTTGAGCGGGAATCACAAAGTTAGCCGTCTAAACTTTGTCCGCGAACATGTGCAATGGCAACTTCGACACTGGAGGTCTGTGCTTTTTACAGACGAGTCGCGGTTTTGTCTAACTCGTTGCGATGGTTGTATACGAGTGTACAGACGTCCTGGAGAGCAATGCACTGCCGCGAATATACAGGAAGTGGACCGATTCGGAGCTGGATCGGTCATGGTATCGGGTGGCATTAGTGTAGACGGTCGCACAGACTTGGTTGTCGTTCCCCAACGTCTCAGCGCACAAATTTATGTTGAGACGATTCTTCAAGAGCATGTTCTACCATTTGTGAATAATTTCGGCGATGGCTTCATCCTACTGCAGGATAATTGTAGAGTTAATACGGCTAATTTAACAACATACTTCCTCCAGGAACAAGAAATCCAAGTAATGGAGTGGCCAGCCATGAGTCCAGACTTAAATGCCATCGAACACGTTTGGGATTTACTCAACAGGCTCATTATGAAGCGTCCTGCTGCACTTCAGACTCTTCAGGGGTTGGCTGAGGCCCTTGTGGAAGAATAGCGAAATCTACTACAAGACATGTTAAGACGTCTTATTCGCAGCATGCCTCGTCGTTGCCAGGCTGCTATAGAAGCTAATGGAGGGCACACGCGCTACTAAAGCTTGGTATTCGGGCGTTAACAGAATTTCCATTACATTTTAGGTGATAAAACACATTTCGATTTTGGTAGTCTTCTCAATAGTTTGGTGTTCCTTAAGAAAACCGTTTAATTAGAGCATATTTGTTGGTTGTATCTTGTTAAGTAATGTTGTAAAAACAATATACTAAAGTTGATATTTTCGTCTGTCTTTAACTGAAAAATTATACATGGCCGAAGAAGTGTTCCCCGAATTTTGTTGAGCAGTGTAATAAAATAGTTTCCTATTCTGACAATAATAATTCCGATTATAGAAACCTGAACATATTTTTGATTCTGAGAAATTAAACACAGTCCTCATGGAATGGCTTTTTTTCAGAATAAAGAAGAATAAAGAAGCCGTTCTAAACATTTTTGATTCCTGTCGGCATTACAAAATATGATCTGTAAGTATGTACATGCGTGTTGGGTGGTAAAATATTTCAATTATTTCCTTGCATTTTTAATCGAATTAGTAACTTCAATATTAACAGAAAGTTTCTAGTGAAATTAACTTGATCAAAGCGTATTTTATCCTTTACTGGGGCTTCTGCCTGATAATCTAGAATTCAGCGAAATGCCATTGCGAATAAGGGGTTTAGATAGCTATGGTCAAGAATCTGAACATCGTCAAATATTCACCCTCCTTCGCACGCAATGAGGTGCGCATAGGAAGTTAAATATGTACAAGGACACGTCCTACACCTGCAAGGTAAAATTCATACACCCCAGACGAGACGCGTACTCGGAATTGCCAAGTGCAACTCTTAGCATTTTATGGGGGTGGAATGGACTATATCGAAGCCAACTCAGCAAGTTTTCCGAAAATAAAGCTCTCTATGCTATTTTTAGGTGGACTTTTAGGGGCTTCAGTTGAGATTTTCGTTAAAATTTTACCTGTTAAATTATCAAACACTATTGTTTCTTTTAACATTTTACTTTGAACCTCTTAACTAAATGCACCCTGATGTTTATTTTAGCTAAAGTAAATTTTCTTAGGAGTACGGCAGCGGCAAAAAGCACGAACAGTGATTATGAATGACACGCCGGAATTGCTTTGTTCAATAAAGTCCATGTCGACAAAATGCTTTAAAGGAAAATGCCAGATCTATTTTACCATTGCAGGCTACTTCAAAGTTACGGCGTTTCTGAAGGTATTACATCAAGTACTTTACTTTGACAGTCTTTTTTGTTAAATGTTCGTAAATTTCTATGTCTTATGGTGAAGGCAAAAAAATATATGTAGCGTACTATAATTCAATTTGTATGTCAAGTTACGATGTATGATGTCTGTCTCAATTAGATTGTAAAACAATACATTTTTAAAATGTTATTCTGTCAACATTTCTATACTGATAGCGTATATTTTCATAGACAAGGTGACCCGTAATTAATCGATAAATGATTCGTCGCAGTCTTCTTTTTTTTTTTTTAATTTGTTATAGCTGGATCTGCAAGGCAGTATGCAATACACGGCTATGTTATAAATAATAATATATCTGGCTACAACTTAACTTATAAACTAGTGAGGATTAAGTGTCATGTCACACCTCTGTCTTTGAATTATATTCTTAAGGCTATACATTTATAAATTAAACTAAGTCCTGTGGCATCTTTCGTTTGAGGCGTGTATGGATGTCTTTTTGCTCCAGTTCTAGTTCGTAGTCTTCTGTGATGCCCGTGAATACAAATATATGCAATTTTAGAGATTAGCAGGTTAGTTTTCTTCTGAGAACCAAGAAAAAATATAGGAACTTGGCAACATTGGAATTGAAATACGAAGTGATTTAGGAAACACTTTCGAACACACGTTTTTTTTAACTATCGTCATAAGTCATTTCGCATTTTTAATAGGATATTTATGTATTAGAATGAACGAAACGACGGCAATAACAAAATAAAAGTATAAAGAAAAAATTCAATAAAAATGATCAATGTGACCACCGTCAACATTCACACAATCTGCCTCTCTTCGAGCAATTCCGTTCTGCACGATAGGAATGTGCACAGGTACAGGTGCTGCTTGGTTGATGCGGTTTTTTATTTCCTGGATGTCATTTACAGGAGTTGATATATCAAATGCTTCAGGAAGCCCCACAGAAAAAAATTTAGGGGTGTCAAGGCCATAGCACAGGACCGCTCCCTCCTATCCACCTTTCAGGATAGTATTGGTTTAACCAACCATACCTAAATGTGCTGGAGTATCATCCTGCTGCCACCACAGATCACGCCTTATTACCAGTGGTGCATCTTTCACAAAAACTGGGGCTACCTAATTTAGAAAATGTAAATCATTTTCGGCGTTCGGTCTGTTTGGAATGTTAACAGGATTAATCAACGAAATATCTAAAATTCCTGCTCAAACGTTAATATTGAACCGAACTAAATGATTTCGATCTTGAGTGGCGAAAGGCTTCTCATGAGCCCAATTATTGTGGTTGTTGCGTAAATTGTTCGCACCGTCGCAGGTGACTGTAGTTTCGCCTCCTGTGTTCCTGAAGTTATGCTCCAAAGTGCGCTGACGCAGAAGCCACTGGCAAAAATGAATTCATTGTTAATAATCAGCCGGCAACAAATGCTGAACCTTAATTTTTTATAAAGATTTAAATTATTATCCTCATGGATTCGGTGAACCGTAGACTTATGCAACTCAAAAACAATGGCAATACCTCGAGTACTTACCCCTGGCTGTGCCTCAATTATCTATAAGACGTCTTCCTCAACATTTGGCATTTTTTGTTGACCACCTCCTAAACCTCAGTAGGACCAACATGGCCAGTTCCGTGTAGCCTGGTCGGCATGTCTGATGGTCTCAGTAATAGGATGTCTTCTGGTCGGATAGCGCTCTATGTACAATCTTGCCGACGTATTAAAATTACCACGGAACTCACCAATTATGCAAATAATCATATCAGCAGATTCATCAAACGTAAATTCCATGCACACAATCTAACATAATAGGAACGCAAATCGGAATTAAAATAAGTCGACTCAAATGTGAATTGTGAAATTGACACGTACAAACTTCTCGTTCTTCTTCTGTATATAGACCAATGGCCTGTTAACTACCTACAAAGGAGTAGGTTCTATAGGCCTTCTTTGCACGTATGCCGGGCAGGAGGCTAAGCTAACCCGTCGAACAGAGAAGAGTTCTACTACATGGTTTACGATTGTCAAAGATGTTCGTATGACAACCGGGACCGATGGGTTTATGTACTCGGTGAAGCACGACCGGTTGCATATGCCACTATATTGGTCCACCCAACCAAGTACTGACCAGCGCGAATTGTCCTGGACTACGAATACACATACAAACTTAATTTTTAAAATTTTATAATATCTTTGTCGCCACATGTGAAGGTAAATAAATTTCCAGACAAAATATAATCAATACCATAAACTATGATACTACATTTTTTAAACGTCTTGTAGCGTTACCAAGGTCCACCCAAGAATGTCAGTGAATCTGTAGTTTTAGTTTTGATGATATTCAACACTAAAATGTGCAAATTAAGATTAATGGTGAGAAGAACTGAACCTACACATCTTTAAAATTTCAACTTTTTGAAGTTATATATGCTGTGATTGGCTTCCGCGTAGCAACTTCTTAGTCCTGGGATGGACCGGAGTTGGTGTCTCGAGGACGTTTCGGCAAAGTCAAATTTGCCATCTTCAGGTCTTGCTGGATAACTTTCTGCTAGCGCTTCTTGTAATACGACTGTCGTATTAAATCCTAAATCCTTTTCTCTCTGTGCCACAACCACTTGGTCGTCGGCAAAACTCAGTGTATACAGATGTTCGTTTCTAATTGGTATTCCTATCCCTCGCATTTCCTCTTCCAGTTCTTAAGGGCATACTCTATATGAATAAAAACGGTGTAGACGAAATGGCGCGCTTGATCTTCTCCTATCTTTCCCTGTTCTGGATCGTTGATTTTGTTTTTCATTACTCTACTATATATCCTTCCCATTGTAGAGATCACACTTATGCCTCTGTAGTTTTCGCATACGCTTCGATTACCTTTGTGAGAAATTGATTGTAGATTTGTTTCTGGTATTCCCTCACCGTCTGATAGCTTGAAGCATTCTTTGTATTATGCACAGTAATTTTTCTGATCCATGCTTTATTAGTTCCGGCGTGATTTCACCAGGTTCTGCAGCCTTGTTCTTTAATTTAATGCTGTTTATTTAACAGAAAATTAATTACAAACTTTAGTTTCATTTATTTGTTTCGTAGAATCACTCCGTTTCAAGTAAAATGTAGTAAGCTTAATCCATGTTTTAATTCTAGATGCACTATAAAAGTTTCTGTTAATACGTCATCGACAGGTGATGCAATTACAAAACCTTTAAGGTGGCCCTATAAGTAAAAATTCAAAGAATTAAGTCTGGTGATCTAGATAGCCAAAGCTCATGGTCTCCCTCGACCAATTCATCTTTGAACAAAAACATTATTCAAATGGTTTATCACTATCACTGAAAAATATGCTGAAGCACCATTGTGCATAAACCACATATTTTGCCGGATATTCAAACGGACGTCATTTTAGTTTTCACTCTATTAACAATAAATAACAAGTAAATACCATCAACAATCTGAATTTTATGGATTGTGGTCTACTAGATCTATTTATAGAAATTTCAATAATTCATCGAATGAAACATAGATTACGTTTTATATATTTTACTTAAGAAAGAGTGATCCAATGCAAAACATGAAAGAGACACAAACTGTTTATAGCAATGTTTTCTATTAAACATATTGTATTAAATTACAACTGAGTTACACACAAAAAAGTTAGTGCAAAAAATCCTCCCCAAAACGTTTAGAAAAGCCACTGCTTCGAGGTTTGGTAATAATAGCTTTATTAGCTACAGAGACGTTACAAAAACCTAAAAATTTATTTAAGATTTTGAAGGCCTATAGATTTGCGGGTGTACATATTTAGAGCTATGTTTATATAGACTTTTTGGCTTATTTTAATGAGGTCTATATGCCCTTAAACTTTCGGAACGTTATTCTGAAACACCGTGTAAAATTGATGTGGAGCATATACAGAGTGAGTCACGACGATCTTTCAGTAGCAATTTATAAAGAAAGCATAGCAGAAGGAATTTGAAAGTTTGAATAGTTTGGTTGTCATAATTGTTTCCGGTCAGGACTTCCGATTACACTAATTTTCTTATTTTAAATGGTTCTACATATTATTTTTTAGTATATTTGTTTTGCAATTTAGAAAACCTTATACAGAAACTGAAAGAACTAAAAAACCGTTAGTTCTTGACACATAAATGGTTTTCATAAATTGTTGTCAGCTGCGGAGATCTCAATTGTGTGATATGAAACACCCTAATTTGCTTTGCATTTTCTAATTCTTCAAATCTGCGGAAAACCTGTTATGTATTGTATTTTCTGGTGGTATTATTTAGTTCTTTATTGAAAAAGTTGCTTGATTTGCTATTTCACTTCCGAACTGGCGCAATAAAACAAAATATTTGCCATTTATTCAAAGTAATCTCCATTTGCCTTAGTACATAAGATTATTAGAAAATAAAACAGTTTCTGAAAACCACCAGCAAAGGCATTAGAAGCAATTGCTTCTGATTCAGCGATTATATCTTGTTATCTATGTCCTGAAATCGTTTTCCTTTCAGAACAATAATCACTTTAGAATAGAGGAAAAAGGCTGCTAGTTACAAGACACGTCAGTAAATAGAATGAATGATTAATATCTACAATGCCGTGTTTCATGAGAAATAACTTCACCATTAGTGCAGAATGGGCTGGTGCATTGTCATGCAACAAAATCCAACTGCCCTTTCCTGGAAATTTCAGTCGTATTCGAGAAATGCGTTTTAATATTCTCTTGACAACTTCAGCCTATGCACTATTTACTGTTTTTTCTTTACATAACTATTCATTATGGATCACGTCCTGATTATCGAAAAAGGTAATTAGCATGGTTTTGTTTTTTGCACCCTAAATTTCTTAGATCTTACTAATGTTTTCAAATTCACTGCACGATCTATCGTTTTTTTACTGAAACACTTATAATTTGTGGTCAGTAACAATGCTGGTAGGAAAATTTACATATAAAAAGATAAGTTCAAATTAAATGGAGTCTGCGTAAGGCGCAACGTTTCTCTATTTTGACTCAGCCGTAAGACTGTGCGGGACGAACTTAGCACAGATGTTTCTCTTTTCCAAATCGTTATGCAGGATTGTTCGAAAAGTTTCTTTATCATCGTACAACTCATTTGCCATCATTTGGCGATCTCTTGTCACAACTTAACGAAGTCTTGCGACCGAAATTGCATTTCGAGAAATCGACGGACACCCGATTTTACCGGCATTTTCAACATCCTTACGTCCGTCTTTGAAAAGTTTCTGTTAAAATTCTATATTTACTCATTGCTTCATGACGACTAACAGAAACACAAGGTACGCGCTAGCGTTTTGTGCAAGAACGAACGGATATTCGATTTTCATTTAATACCCTCTATTGATAAAACTGTGAACTATAATACTGTTGGTTGCAAATAAATTGCCAAACCTTATACAGTAGAAATGTAAAGTAATACCTTCAGTATTGTTACACAGAAAGTAAAGTAGAAAGTAATGCAAGTTAGAGCGATTGACATACATGGTGTGAATTTGGAAACGTACAATGTTTTATATCTCTGGAAGTCGAAAAAGGTATTGAACGTTTCTAGAAAACGTTTCTACAACGAGTAGGAATCATCATGAGTCATAAGGTAACCTTCCCCATTCAACTCCTTAGGCTGTTAAATGTTAACATTTTCTTCCCGGCTTGCTTCGGAAGAATTAAAAAATAAAACTCGGGAGGTTCTCAACCAGTTATTGTAATTCAAATTTAATAATATTAGTTTAAATATTCTAAACGGTTCCAATTCCTCCATTATTCTTTGTCGCAGTTGTACGATGAACTAAAACTGAGCTCTATAGACAACAGATTTTAAGTGCTCCTATAAAAAGAAGTCTAATGGGGTGAAAATCTGGTGGTCGTGGGGGCCAGTCTCTTATTCTGAAACGAGTCGGGACAAACAATGTTTGCTACTATCGAACAGCATTTTTTGAAAGAGCTTTTCAATGACGTATAACAAAGTTGATGTTACCGTTCTAAAATGTTTTGTTAGGGTACCTAGACCCTAAGGGATTGAAAGCGAAGGCTACCTTATGAGTTATGAAGGTTCCCCCTCCATGTCGTAGAAACATTTTCTAGAGAAGTCCAATACTTATTTTACTTCCAGAGATATATCACATTGTACGATTTCAATTTGACACCCGAATATAAGAGCCAGTCGAGTGGTGCCAAGTGGTTAAAAACCCCATGCATTACTAGACTACTGGCAATATTTCTGTATGCGCCCATGTACAAAATATTTTGTAACCGATATAGTCGATGTTAATAATTGCTTGTAATGAATATTTAATGTTCGCCAAGTATCTGATGTAGTTCAGGGAAACCGTTTTTGCTACTGAAGTTTATTTAGCAATTAGTCCTAATCATTACTGAATAGCCGTTTCGATAAATATTTTCGTTGTATGTATTAATAGTAGTAATATAATATAAATTAAATTTGATTAAACTTATATCCTACTATTGCAACGAATCAATAATTATGTACTGTATATTTATTTATTTCAGGCAAAATCTTTTAATTATTCAGTAATAATAATGGTGAGGTACTACACCTCATGAAGAAGTTGGGTTTATTTTTTTAAGACTGATATGTACGAGGGTTTCCTTTCTAAGTAGACAAAAAATATAATAAATATTTAATGTATTTCAACGGGTAATTCAATGGACCCTTACGCCCCTGTCCCAAAGAGATTTCAATAATTCCATACCTTCAATAAAATTACTTTTCTTACAACTCATATACGCTGCTTCCACCTCAGAATGTTGTTTTAGCTTACAAATGGTGGCAACAGTAAGTAGGAACTTAAGCGAGGAGGCCTTGTCATGCTGCACTAACTCTGCGACAGCTAACTTTAATTACAATTTTACCTTAACCTTTTCGTGCTGTGTTCACAGAAATTTGATGTAATATTCATCAGTGATTGTGGCTTTTGATAGCATGTAATTAATTAATAGAGTTTCCCCGATAACTCAAGAAATTACAGCATAATTTTCCTTGCAGATGGTTGGGAACGAATTTTTTAACTACGAAAATTGTTTATGTTTTCATTAGATGCATTCTTGTTTACTTTCCGAATTACACGTACTAATCCATCTTCTATCACCGGTTACAATGTGAAACAAAAATTTGCTAAGATCGCTGACTAGTTGAATTTTCTATTTAACTTTCCAGTTGTTGCTGCTTGTCGAAAATATAAGGATTTGTCCGCACCTACCCTGTAGACTTTTTTGACAAATGAAGATAATCATTTCGAATTCGTAGGAATGCTTTATCATGGTCAACAGGAGCGCCTCCATTTAAAAGAGGATCGCTCCAATGGTACACGGATGGGTCAAAGATGGGGGAAGGAGGCACTGGCGCGGGCGTATACGGCCCTGGCTGTTGCATTTATGAAGCCCTTTGAACCAGAACTACCATCTTCCAAGCTGAGGTTTATGCCATAAACCTCTGCACTAGGATATACCTCTGGAAAGATTATAAAGGTGCAACAATCGATATTCTAACAGACAGCCAAGCAGTAATAAAGGCTCTGAAAGCCTATAGCTGTGCATCCAAGCTCGTCTGGGAATGCCTGGGAAACATCAAGCAACTGGCCAGCAAAAACCACGTAACTCTATGGTGGGTTCCAGGGCACGAAGGTATACCAGGCAATGAAAAAGCCGATGAACTCGCAAAAAGAGGTGCAACAACGGCATATACTGGACCTGAACCTTGTTGTGGAATACAGAAAAGCCACATTAAGCACGAGGTCAGCCTATGGGAGGAACAAATGAAATCCTCGTACTGGGAAAACACACCAAGACAACGTCAGGCAAAACAGTTTATAACCATTTCGCAAAACAAAGCAAGGAGCGCTTTGTCTCGCAGCAAGAAGGAGCTGCAGATCATCACTGGTCTTTTCACAGGCCACACTCCGCTAAAATACCATCTATTTAGGATTGGTAAAGCTGAGGACCAAATATGCCGCCTATGCAATGAGGCAGCAGAAATGGCTATGCAGATGCGATGCTGCCGGTAGACGCAGACACAACATTCTCGGGAAAGAGACTAGCACACCTACCGAAATAAGAGACCTAAATCTCAGAGACATCCTCAGGTTCTTCAATAGTCTTCAACTTCTCTAACAAAGGCAGGGCTTGCAAGTTACAACAGAACCAGTAAGGGTCGCAGTGACGAAAGGCATGTCAAGGCCAAAGCCCCAAACAAACAAATAATAATAAATAATGCTTTACCATCTGCAGACTACAACGGAAGTTTGACTTGACGTAGTCATTGCATTTTGTATTATTTAGTAGTAAATAGAAAATATGAAACAGTTTACCTTGTTAGATGCGCGACATACGTAAATGTAATTGCATGATTTACTTAAAGATTGTATTAAAAATATCTGAAGTATATTTTAAATTTCATGTTTTGTATATTTTTTTCTTTTAGTACAATTTCTGTTAGAGATGTTCAAAATATTTCACATGGAAGGGCCTTCAACAGAAGGTATTGCGATAGAAAGTTAAAATGTTATAAAACATTGCTGCTAAGGAAAATTGTAAATATTTGTCCTATATTTAAAACACATATTTTGTAATGAGTTATGCAATACTAAATTTATTTAAAACTAATTATATAAACCGTAACGTTCTACTGTTGGGCACAGGCAATCTAGTTTGCCACGTGCTTCTCACCAGCGATAAGGTACAACGTCAAAGTCGAACGGCGGAAACTCCAGAAAAGATTCCGAAATTTAAATTTCACGACAGCCAAAGGCAGATTGAGGTGTTAGACTTCCACCCCGAAGGTCCTGGGTTCAATTCCCAGTACCGGAACATCGGACTTTTAACGACCGTTCTCCTTCGCAAGGCAATGGCAAACCAGCGTGGTATTCTGCCTAGTAAATCTTCACTTCCCGTGGTTTGAAGCCCACGTTAATCTGTAGATCCTCTATGTCTGTGCCACTCTAAACGCGCAACACAGGCATAGAAGAAAAGATCGCTACGTCTTGTAAGAGATAGAGCACTCTAAGAAAATTGCATACCTGGATATATTTGAAGGGCTATTAAAGTGCTATAAATTAGCCAAAATAAGTATTTTCTATTGTTATCAGAATACACCAATGTGAGACCTCTGGTTTGAACAGTTAATTTCCATACTGGGACAATAGAAAACACAATTTAACTAAGACTAACATATTTAATGTTTACTCATAGTAATTCCCATTTACTTGAATACACTTATTACAATGTTTTTGAAAACCGCCAGCAAAACTAACCGAAGAAAGTGTTATCAATTAAGTGGTTAAATGTTTCATAATATTTTTTACCTCTTGAAATCTATTTCCTTTGAGTTTTCACTTTAGAAAATAAATCGAAGATTGCCAAGTCAAGTCAAGGTACGTGGTGGGGGTGGATGATGGATCTTAACCACGTTGTGTTTCATTACAAATGATTTTGCAATCAGTGCAGATTGGGCAGGTGCATTATGAGGCAATAAGAACTAACTAAATTTTTTTCATAAATTCAGTGACACTTGAGAAATACGTTGCAATAATCTTTTTATCAATTCATCCTTGAATGTACTATTAACGGTTTGTCCTTCAGGTACAAATGTTTTATGGATCACACTCCGTTTATCGAAAGAGGTAATCAGCATGATTTTGATTCTGGCTATTTGCAAACGAAACTTTTTGGGTATTTTTGATTTTTCACTCTACCTACTGAAGCACTCATGACCAGTAACAATTGTAGCATTGTAGCTACAAGTTTGACCGAAGTGAAGGACTATAATATTTACCGCTGTAGTTGCTTTTTTTTCTATTTATGTTTATAAACAATCAACAATATAATTCTAACAGAACTAATCTCTTCTAATTTTGAACATTTTTTTATCGAATACCTTTCTTGCGTTTTATATGTAGTTTCTAAAAGCTCTACAGAGAAACTGACTCCAACCCTTGAAGATTTCAATGAAGGACTATAATATTTACCACTGTAATTGCTTTTTTTTCTATTTACGTTTATAAACAATCAACAATATAATTCTAACGGAACTAATATCTTCTAATTTTGATTTTTTTTTTATCGAATAGGTACTTTTCCTGGTTTTTATATGTAGTTTCTAAAAGCTCTACAGAGAAACCAACTCCAACCCTTAAAGATTTCAATGAAGGACTATAATATTTACCACTGTAGTTGCTTTTTTTCTATTTATGTTTGTAAACAATCAACAATATAATTGTAACAGGACTAATATCTTCTAATTTTGATCAATTTTTTATCGGATACTTTTCCTGCTTTTTATATGTAGTTTTTAGAAACTCTACAGAGAAACCAACTCCAACCCTTAAATATTTCAATGAAGGACTATAATATTTACCACTTTAGTTACTTTTTTCTATTTATCTTTATAAACAATCAACAATATAATTGTAACAGAACCAATATCTTCTAATTTTGATCATTTTTTTATCGAATACTTTTCCTGCTTTTTATATGTAGTTTTTAGAAATCTAACAGTAGAACCAACTCCACCCTTAAATATTTCAAATGAGGACTATAATATTTACACACTGTAGTTGCTTTTTTTTTTATTTTATGTTTTATAAATAAATCAACAATATAAATTCTACACCGAACTAAATGTCCTTCATACAATTTTGGTAATCATTTTTTTTATATCGAAAATAAACTTTTTCCTGCTTTTTATATGTAGTTTTTAGACACTCTACAGAGAAACCAACTCCAATCCTTAAAGATTTCAATGAAGGACTATAATATTTACCACTGTAGTTGCTTTTTTCTATTTATGTTTATAAATACCTAATCAACAATAGAATTCTAACCGAACTAATGTCCTCTAATTTTGATCATTTTTGTATCGAATACTTTTCCTGCTTTTTATATGTAGTTTTTAGAAACTCTACAGAGAAACCAACTCCAACCCTTAAAGATTTCAATGAAGGACTATAATATTTACCACTGTACTTGCTTTTTTTCTATTTATGTTTATAAACAATCAACAATATAATTCTAACAGAACTAATATCATCGAATTTTGATCAATTTTTTATCGAATACTTTTCTTGCTTTTTATATGTTGCTTTTAGAAGCTCTACAAAGAAGCCAACTCCAACCCTTAAACATTTCAATGAAGGACTATAATACTTACCACTGCAATTGCTTTTTTTCTATTTACGTTTATAAGCAATCAACAGTATAATTCTAACAGAACTAATATCTTCTAATTTGGATGATTTTTTTATCGAATACTTTTCCTGTTTTTTATGTGTAGTTTTTAGAAGCTCTACAGAGAAACCAACTCCAACCCTTAAAGATTTCAATGAAGGATTATAATATTTACCACTGTAATTGCTTTTTTTCTATTTGGTTTATAAAGAATCAACAATATAATTCTAACAGAACTAATATCTTCTAATTTTGATCTTTTTTTTTAATCGAATACTTTTACTGGTTTTTATATGTAGTTTCTAAAAGCTCTACAGAGAAACCAACTCCAACCCTTAAAGATTTCAATGAAGGACTATAATATTTACCACTGTAGTTGCTTTTTTTCTATTTATGTTTGTAAACAATCAACAATATAATTGTAA